>VZRS01000677.1:647556-682171 GCA_013398055.1 Ifrita kowaldi
TCCAAAAGAATTGTTCCCTGAATTATTAACCTTGTGTAATCCACGTTTGAAAGCCTCTTCTGTGCTCGTTTGACAGTTCTGGACACTGAAACGATTCATGCCTGATGCAGGACAGCATGGCTTGCAGCAATGAGAGCTTCCACACCTTCTGCTATAAATTTACCTGGCCCCTGCTCTGAGCACTGCAGATGTCAGTGCACACTCAGTCCTCCCAGGCTGACCAGGGTGTCAGCAGTTGTCTTACTGGGCTTTACCTTTCAATCCGCTCTAAAGTGAATGTACACCCTCAGGATATTCCCCATCTGTCTCCAAACAGCCACCTGGTAATAACCACCCATCAGCAACAGAGGACAGGTATGGTCCCCCAACATCTAAGTCTCCATCCTTCCTAAAAGCCCAATTACACAGCTCATGTTTTAGAGAAACTGAGGGGTGATGTTTGGGATGCCTCCCCCAAACCTCCTGCTGCTCTGGGGTGCCACAAGAAAGAAATGAATCCTAGAATCATGCTGCTTAATGAGAAATGCCTGAAGAAAACCCTCATGGAAACAGAGCATGAGGATATACATTCATCTCAGAGAATCCCTCTCAGACAGAATTTATTAAAGGTACTGATTCTGTTCCCATTTGAACTCCAAAGGAGCACTGGCATTGGTCTCACAGAAAATAGGATCCAGCCCAGCACTGGAAGGATACAGAGCCATCCGGGACATACATATATTTCCTGCATCAGAAGTTGGCTCCCAAAATGACCTTTTGCTGGCTATGGACTAATTCCTTGTTTTAGCATTACATTTTTGACAGAGTGCTCAGAAAGCTTTACATTCTGTAGCAGCAACGCACAATTCTTCAACTGCAAAGTACATATTTCAGCAAATGGAATAAAACACAATCTGGTACAGTCATTTTAATCAGCCAAATGGAAAGCAGTATTTCAGTGCTGTACACCAGAAAAATTTATGGACCATTCAGTGATGCTTCCAGTAACCATACATTCTTAAAACATCATTACAACTATAGCTATGAAATCCTGCATCGTGCCTGACTATTCTGTAGGTCCTTATCCAGCAGGAAAAGCTGCACAGGGCCACATCCTAGAGCCAAGAGCATTTGCTGGAGGTAAAAATGCCTTCAGTTCAAAGCTTGGAAGAGAAACTCTCTCTGTAAGGGGCTCCTGGCTTTCCTAGTTCCCCCAGCTAGTAATCATCTAAATAGCTGGATATTACTATTATTGCTCAGTTGTGGACTAATAAAATTAGCTAATGACTGGCCATGTGGGTTTTGAAAAGCAAAGGAAGTGTGGACAAGACTGCAGCAGCAGCAGAAGAGCATGGATGCTCAGCTAACATCAGAAAAAAGTGTGACACGGCCTCAAAATCTCCAGCCCAAACTTAAGGCTTCTCTCCTCAGCCCCTCGTGTTGATGGTCAAACAATCACAGTGATTTCATCAAAATGGTATCTTGATTTTTCCTCACTCTGTGAAGAGCTGAGGATTAAGTTTATAGAACTAGAAAGAGTTTGTTTATCAGTGTTATTTTAGCATCTCATTGTTCTGCTAAGTAACTTTGGAAGTCAAAGTTTGGGTCAGGAAGAATCACTGTTGTAAACCACTTGTAAATAACAAATACAACAGCTACATGTTTTGAATATTTTACTTCTTAGGGAGTTATTTTGAAGGACACTTGGTCAAAGTGACTTGAACGTTTTGCCATTACAAGTTTCAAGCACACTTCTCAGAATTAGAGCAAGAGTTTTTAACCAATCTGACTGCAAAACAGGAAGAACAGATCATAGTTCCACAAAAGTTAAAATAAAAACTGTAAACAAGCTGCAAGTAATTAATTTGATAGGAAAACACAAGAAATTGTTTATGTTTAATAAGAAAACATAACTAACTTACAGCCACAAGTGGATATACTGGATGGCAATATTTAGAAGTATTTGTGCAATTTCCCTTCTTGTAGCTCCATGGACAAAAGATAATATCTTTGTAACAAAACAACAGCTTAAGCCACTTTGGTTTAAGCTAAACAACTGTTGTAGAGGCCCAAAGCATTTATGACATATTGTCACACAACTGGATTTATGTCAGGGATCTGGACTCAACCAGAATCAGCTTGTTGGCTTGGTGCTTTCTGGATACAAGTGCAGCATTGCTAAGCCCAGGAAAAACCCCCTTTGCTGGGGATGAGCAGCCTCTTCTCTCACTGAAGATTTCCAAATTCAACTTCTCATTCTCAGACACGCAACAGTCCAGCCACATCCCTGCACCCACACAGCCTGAAACACAGGCTTTGGTAATGGGGCCTTTTTTAGTGAAATGCCACTTCCCTTCATCCAGGCTTCTTCCTGACTAGTTATGGTCACTTCTAGAAAATTACTGACATGCTTTTTAGGTGGGGGGAGAATCTTCTCCATCAAATCTTTAACCATTCTTCCAAACTATCTCTCTGAAAGATTCAATTTTTAAACTAAATTATCAATATCAAATGCATATAAACTGCACCCTTAAGTTAGAGCTTGGAGGTGGGAAACAAACTGGAATCAAAATGCCAAGAAATATTGGTCAGAGACCTAAGAAAGGGCAAGGAATTTTTCATAGAAGCTTTCTGCTTTTGGAGTATCCTGTAAAGAATAGTGGACAGCTCTGTTCAGTCTTAAAATGTGTGTCTTCACTGAATACATAATGTCATGAAAAGTTGTCACTTAGCTAAAAACGGATCAATTTTAAACTAATTTCAAAGGAAAGAAGGATTAGAAACCAAACCACAACTCTCCACAAAATCAGCACAGTTCAGAGCACAGACACACAGTGGTACTGCTCAGGCAAAGAGAACGAGTACAGAACACCCCTGCAAAGGCCACAGGTTTGTGCAGTTGTTCCTATAATCAGAACTTTTCTTACTCTGTATTTACCTGGCTGAATTTAAGTGTGTGTAAGACGACTGCAGTGATGAAGCTTATCCAAAGGCATAGGTGAAAACACACACGTGTTAATGCTTAAACAGTAACAGCTGATAGAAGTACATTTGCTTTCTGGGTGGTGTACAGGAAAGAAAAGGCTCCTGTGGTCTCAGAGAGGATTTAGATTATCAACCCAAAGAAAATACAAAATACCTCTGAAGGCACAAACAAGAGCTATCATCACTTCAAAAAATCAGAGTAAAAAGGATTTAGACACTCAATAACTGATCCCATTCTCTTTATTTTAAGGAGATTGGGTATATCTTGAAAGATCATAAAAGGATCGATTTTGAAATTCACCACCCAGAATTAGTCAGAGTGCAGGAATTCCGCCCTGGAAGCTATCTTGGCCAGCACATACACCCTCCTGCTAGCCTGCCTGAGTGCAAATTGACTCAAGACATTCCCCAGTCCGAGGGACAAAGTGCTACAGGCCACTATCTGATTTTGATAAAAACGACACACCAAGGGATTTCTTAGCTCTTAGCAGGAAAGAGGTGGCTGAAGGATTACTGGGAAGCTTCACGTTTTCTTTCCCTTCCCTTTGCCCCTTAAGGCTTTCAAGGGATGATTGTCTCTTCTGTCAGATACGGCCAGGTTTGGTTCCAGCTATTCTGTCCCAAAGTCTTGTCAATATCTCCAGCAAAAATGCCTTGCAGAGAGCAGCCCTCAGATTCAACACAAGCTAAGGTGCAAGATTT
Organism: Ifrita kowaldi; assembly: GCA_013398055.1. Classification (NCBI taxonomy): domain Eukaryota; kingdom Metazoa; phylum Chordata; class Aves; order Passeriformes; family Cinclosomatidae; genus Ifrita; species Ifrita kowaldi. The sequence goes on from VZRS01000677.1 coordinate 651,223, forward strand.
ATCATGAGCTGCTGGTTGAACCTGGTTGAAGACAGATCAACACTGATAGACTCAGTCCTTCCTGAGGATTCCTTCATTAAAAGTTCCTTGGTATAGTGGTGTCAAGAAAATGCAATTCCCTCTCTATTCTGGTATAATTTTGCATGAGCCCACAGTGACTTCAGCCTGCCCCTCAAGATGAGGACACAGGTTCCAAGAATCTTCACTCTTTAACAGCCATACACTGGAAACAAGCTTCCATCTTCAAAGATGATTATTCAAAATGACAGAATAGAGAATATACATGGATTTGGTTGATTTGACACTGGTAAGAAAATCCTACCATGTAATTTAAAATGTAATGTATTTCTGAGCAACAAGAAAGTCTGAAATCCTCAGCTGTGTGCCCTCTTTTTTTTTCCTTTGGACTAAAGAGATGTAAGAAGTTATTACTTAGAATTAGAGTTATAGGCTTCACTTATCCAGCTGGCTTTAGGAACAGGCATCTGTGGTTCCTTCCCAGAGTACATACAAACCTAGGAAATGGCACACATTTAACACACATGACCAGAAGTTTAATTTGTGCCACTTAATGGGCACAAGTCTAAATGATCTCACCCAGCTCCCTAACACACACTAGCAGTGCCAGCACGGAGCTCCACACGAGCTGATTTACCCCACCAAAGATCCCCCTCCCAAACCAGACACCAGGTATCTCCATCCTACCTCTCTCTAGACACACATTTTCCTTCATGGTCTTCAAGAGTGATATCTTCATTTCCCCTTCATCAGATGCAAAGTGTTCAAATACCAGCCTGGTTAGCACCAGAACAGTTACTATTATTTTCCAAGACAGGATTAGTTTGGTTGGGCTTTTTTTTTCCTTAATTGGCGCTTTTTTTGTTTTTAAAAAAGCACCGAGAAGGGCAAAAATCACTGAATTGGAGCCAATTCGTTAACACTCCACAGCGTTATGAAAGGCAGAAGGTGTTGCCAGGTGTACACTCATAAGCAACAGTAATTTATGGTGTAAGCAAACATAGATGGAAAAGTCTACTTAGATAATTAGTGCTCATGTGGGNCACGTAATTTAAAATGTAATGTATTTCTGAGCAACAAGAAAGTCTGAAATCCTCAGCTGTGTGCCCTCTTTTTTTTCCTTTGGACTAAAGAGATGTAAGAAGTTATTACTTAGAATTAGAGTTATAGGCTTCACTTATCCAGCTGGCTTTAGGAACAGGCATCTGTGGTTCCTTCCCAGAGTACATACAAACCTAGGAAATGGCACACATTTAACACACATGACCAGAAGTTTAATTTGTGCCACTTAATGGGCACAAGTCTAAATGATCTCACCCAGCTCCCTAACACACACTAGCAGTGCCAGCACGGAGCTCCACACGAGCTGATTTACCCCACCAAAGATCCCCCTCCCAAACCAGACACCAGGTATCTCCATCCTACCTCTCTCTAGACACACATTTTCCTTCATGGTCTTCAAGAGTGATATCTTCATTTCCCCTTCATCAGATGCAAAGTGTTCAAATAACAGCCTGGTTAGCACCAGAACAGTTACTATTATTTTCCAAGACAGGATTAGTTTGGTTGGGCTTTTTTTTTCCTTAATTGGCGCTTTTTTTGTTTTTAAAAAAGCACCGAGAAGGGCAAAAATCACTGAATTGGAGCCAATTCGTTAACACTCCACAGCGTTATGAAAGGCAGAAGGTGTTGCCAGGTGTACACTCATAAGCAACAGTAATTTATGGTGTAAGCAAACATAGATGGAAAAGTCTACTTAGATAATTAGTGCTCATGTGGGGAGACTCTGGGCTCCGCTCTCTGCTAACACAACTGTTGGAAAAACTGACACTTTCTACAGTAAATCCAGCTAGAGAGGAAAGGAGGCTGAGGCTTGTCCTCCTCTGCACTGGAAAACAGATTTTTTGCACCGAGCAGGACCTGAATCAACAGCGCACAAAGCAATGGCTCAACCAAGGCAGCGCCCCAACAACGCTGCGATCACCGGGGCAAGGCAGGGGTGCAGGACTGGGGGGCAGCCTCAGGGCTCAGAATTGAGCTCTGTCTGGCAAAGCCAGCTAACTTGTGTCTAATGACCACTGCAAACTGCTCGGAGCAGCTCAGCACAAGCTCCAGGCTGGGGATTCCAACCCTGACACGAGGTGACTGCCTCAGAAACTTCTCTTTGGGGAGGAGCTGCTGAGGTGTCGGGGACGTGAGGAAGCTGCTGAGAGAAGGCCCAGAGAAGAGGTGAAGGGAACTCAGAAATGGCAATGCTTGAACAGCAATTTGCCATCAAAGTCACGCATTCCCAATTCCTTGGAAGAGCGGGATCAGATGACCGAATCCTGACTTCTGACCTGACCTAGGCAGATACCGCGAGGTTAAAGGTCCGTGCACTAACACACAGAGCGAGCTGGCCTCCCTAAAACTCTCTCTTAATCAGTAACCACCAACTCAAAATAAGACATCTAATCTGAAGCTGTTTAAAATTCAAACAAACCCTTCCAAGTAATTGCTGTTACTTTCCTTCAAATTCTTCTTCCCATTTCAGTTTCACAGGCCATAAACTCTATAGAAAATAATAACTTTTGACTTCCAAGCCTTCCTTTATTAAACTGCCTTACACTCACCAAAGCGGATGGTCATGTTTTTAACAATGCAGCCAAAAATGAATAGAGCAAAACAGTCTTAATCTGCTTTGCAAAGTCAGTCTTTAGTTTTCCAAATACGTCTCTATAAATAATCCTGAGCTGCGCTGCTAGGCTAGAAGCTTCAATTTCAGAAAAAAAAATAAATATAGAATTAGTGCTCAGTAACCGCCAAAGAAACCACCCAGCCTTCCCCAGAAGAAAACAACTACCTCTTTCTGCTTCCACGTTTGATCCAAGGCCATTAAAAGATTTTCTGTTGACTTCAGCAAGTTTTTGGTTTTGGGTTTTTTGAGGGGGAGGAGGGCTGGGTTTGAGAGGTTGTTTTCTCTGTTTTACAGCTTTGGTCAAAAACACAAATTACAAAATCCCATCATGAGCCTTTACCTTGTACCCGCCAATGCGATGCTCCTGCTTAAACTCCTTCCCGTTTTTCAGCCACCGCATGGTCGGCGTTGGGTTTCCCATGGCCGGGCAGCGGAACTTGACGGTGTTGGCGGCTGGCACGGCGTGGAGCCTCTTCTCCATTTTGTCTGTGTGTGTCCAGTAAGGTGCCCCTGTTCCAAAGGGAGACATCCAGAAAACATCAGCACCTGGGAACTGAGCTCCCTCTCCAGCCCCTTCCACAGGCGTAAGGAGCCGCACGTACTCGTTTTAAGCACGGTTTAGACAGAGTAAGAACACGACTGGAGATCATACGCTGCAAGTGTCAGCCAGGGCTTTGTAAAACAGCTCAGTCTGCTGCTCTGAGTTTTAATTTGCGACAGAATTCCAACAATTAACCACAGACAACCTTTGTTTTGCGTACGTCAAGTAAGATGGAGGGACCGAGTTTTCATCGGACGCTTCTGACCTCAAGTTGAGTTAATAAGAGGGTTCAAACTTAGAATTCCTGGGCCTCAGCTGTGAAGCCAGACAGATCAAGGCAGAAGTCTCTTGGAAGCATCAGCCTTCACCTTTCTCCTTCTGTGAGACGGGGGATGAAAACACCCACCTGTCTGACAGCACACTAAAACCTACAGTGTGTGATGCCAAGGTGACCTGGGCTGCTACCGCCATAGAAACCACTGAGATGTATTTACAAATGGAACATATTTCTGAAATCTTAACCCAAGAGGAGGAAACCAAATGAGTTCATGCAGATCAGCAAAAAACATTTATCATTTTGCAGGAATTTCCCACACTAATGAGCTTCTTGAAGTCCAAAGGGTCAGTGACATCCAAAAACATAGCATAAAATGAGAGCGTCTTTCTCAGCCCACATTTTCTGAGGTGATCACTTTCCCCAGACCCTGACATGGCTCTCCTGGCTCTCACTCACTCCTTACCATGTCCTGGCCCAGCCTGTGCCCACATAAAACATCACGAGAAGCACATTTGTCACATACCAGTAGAGGAAATAGCAGAACAAAATTTACAGCTACCCACACATTTTCACCCTCCAAAAAGTAAACCTGGATGCACAGATCCAAAGACAAGGTTATCCCATGTTTTGGATCCTTGCACTATTTCATCCACATTTCTCAACTACTTCATGGCATTGCTTCAGTCGTCTCACCATCATAGTTTTTTTTAAAAGTTAAAGATTCAAGATCTGTTTAATAGTAGGAAACATTAATTTCTTTTACAATGGCGTTTTCCTGAAGCAAATCAGATTAGCGTGGAATTTTTAGGACTAGAGGGGTCCAGAAAAATAACTCCATTTCTCTCAGCCCTGTTTCATTTCCTTCATTAGCAGGCCAACACTCCACTATAAATAAACTCTTCCGTTCCTCAAATATTTATAGCAGTTCTTACAATCAGTGCAAACTCAGAAATCCTGCCACCCCCCTCTCTAAATAAAAATACAGCTGGGCAGAAAATACAGGAATAAATCCTTTAACAAAGTCTCTCTCAGTATAAAGAAAACATTCTAAAAGCAAGTCCTATAATGATGCTATGAACGATAAGTGTTTGGGTTTTTGTTTTTTTTTTTTGCCTGAAGTGGCAATTAGTGTTAAAATTAATGAAGTAGAAAAGCAAAGCAAATTTGTGCACGTAATCAAAATAGAAAATCAAGTAACTATTGAAAATTTAACTGCAACACTAAGAAATTGTTACGCAGACTAAAGTGAATTAGGGATGCAAGGAAAATCACTGTTAACATTATTTGCTAAAAGCAGGATCACATTAAAACAACAGAGGACTTTAAACAAAGCCAACCAGAGGAATTAACTACTACACGCAAAGGCCAAATTACATTACAAGTACACCAGGCACAGGCAGAATTACTTGCTGGTACTGAGGGATTAAAAAGCTGTTTTCTCTGGTCTGTTAAAAAGTCTTGCACAAGGCAACACGAGGCGACCACTACTGGGCCCTACCCACAGCTCCCACACGGGCAAAGCAAACTGGGGCAGGTCAAAGACAATCAACCATGCAAACCAGTTGTATCAGCACCCCAGACAGAGCAGAGTGCTTACTTTAGCCTCCAAACGGGTACTGCCAACCCAGCCGCTCTGCAGCCAGCACGGTCACTTCTCATCACATCCATCACACGCACCTTTCTCACATGTATGGAGCACAAAGAGCTCGGATGCAGCCACTGGCAAGCACAGCCTCTGAGCCACAGGCTCCACAGCTCACCCATGGCACTGCTGCCCTGCAGCCCACGGGCTGCATGGGCCAAACTCTGGGAAGCTCCCATCAGGCTGCAGACTGGGACCAGGGCATCGGAGTCAGTCAGGATACAGCCACCAGCAGCTCCCCAAACAAAGCTGCTCCATGCAACCAGGTTTGTGTTGTGTTACAGTACAGCCCAGCCTCTGGTTTTCTCAAAAATAACTATCCTTTCCATGAACAATCTGCTCCTGGAAAAGCTCCAATGCAACAAATGCACAGGGAGGGAAATCTCTGAGGGAGATGGGTGCAGAAAAGAGGCCAGGAAGATGTAGGCGGGAATGAAGAGAAGAGGCTCAGTTTTGTCCCCCAGAAGGGGAAAGGAAACATCCCAGAATGAGAGAAAGGACTGTTTGGAAAGCTTCCCCTCACACAACCCTCAGCATAACCTGCAATGCTCCTGAATTACAGGTCAGCTTGGAGAAAAACTTGCAGACTTCACATATGGGAAACACCATCTGAAAATGCTCCAAGACATCCTACGTTTTTACTATTGGCAGCTCCTCAGCATGTTTAAGCGAAAGAGGAAAAGGCAGCAATGTCCACAAACCATCACACTTGCCCTCAAATTATGCTTTCATACAGTGATTGATCTAATCAGATTGATTAACACACAGCATTTTTCTTTATAGGTTAAGTCATCATAACCTAAAAACACCTTTTACTGCTTCAATTTGTCTTGAAAGGAGAAACACCGAGCTTCACTAAGCCAGTAACGAACATAGTTAATGAGCAGACACCACCAGGTGCTGACTGCTCTCACGGGCCATGTCCATCACATCCCATCACTGCCACCAGGACAGGTGGAAGAAGGTGGCACCACTGCTAGAAGTTCACAGCAACCACAGGGCAGACTCCAGCATGAGGCAGTAACAAGCAGCAGGGGAACTGGTGGGAATTCCTGATTGCTTTTAGTGTTCTCATTAGTGAAGAAAATATCCTGCTGACCCACACTGCACTCCGCTGCAAAGACATTACATCTAATCAGCCAAATCTCCTGCATGTGAAATTGAAATTAGGAAGCCCAGGGGACCACTTCAGTTCAGGACTCTTCAGTTTTTATTTGGGCTTATCTATACAAAGAAATACAAAAGTAGCCAACTCCAAGCCTGCCTGACAAGCACCTCAAGCCGGCAATAGAGTGCCTGAAGTGACCACATCAAACCCCTCCAAGGTCTTCAGTACTTTTGTATTTGACCTTTAATTAAAAAACACTTCTAGGCAACATCCAATTTTTGCTGCTCCCCTGAGTGGGTTTCCACTCTACAGGATTTGATGAATTTGAACCTTGTTTCATCCTTTCTGAAACTCTTCAAGGCATGAACGGAACAGCATGTGGATTACATTTAGATACTTTTTGTTCTTGGTGCCAATTCACCATTGCTTGGCCCAGAAGAAATTGTTTTAAGGGCGATAAGCAAAAAAAAGTCACAAAGCTTCCAGTTGCCTGACCAGAATTTGAGGCAGAGCAGCAGCATCTTCAGGGCTACCCAGGGTTCTACAGAATAAATTAGTTGGTGGACTTGATTGCAGCCACCACAAGAGCTGCTGCCTTGCCAGCATCAGGTCAGGATTATAGAAATCTCTCAAATTAGGGCTACCTCTCAAAACCACTCGAGGACAATGCAGTGCCTTTTCCACCACTGCCAGAATGATGATCAGCACCTAAGTCTGTAAAAGCTAGTCCATGGAGATGACCCTCCAGAACCAAGCTAAGGCCCATCTTTAGGGTAACAAAGGGGAAAACTTGAGTTGCCAACAAAGCCATTTTGCGGAGAAAGGGGACTGTTTTGCAGTGGAACCAATCCTGCACCTTCCCCACGAGCACTAATCCCCTCAACAAAAGCTGGAAGTAATAAAAAGCTATTCAGGATGCAGTCTGGAACAAATCTACCACAGTGTTTTTTCAGACAGTTAAAATATCTGTCAAGCTAAAGGGATGCCAAACGCAGAGTGAAATCTGCTCTGCATGCTTCTTGCTGAAAAATACACACAGGGCCAGTGGTCAAACGCACATGGGTACACACCAGTGCCCTCCTCTCCCGAGGAGGAGCTGCTCCTCACAGCTACAGAGTCATCTACAGCCTCCACTGACTTCAAGAGCAATTGTATTTTCTGGGCAGCCTTAAAAATTACGCTAGATTTCCTCAACAGCCTCTCCACCTGCATTTGAAAACCTTGGCCTCTGAAATATGTATCTGTAACAGAGGCAAAGAAAATAAAACAGCTTAAAAGAATACTTAGCAGCATAAATAAAACAGTTCTAAAAGGTTTGTTTTAGTTTTAAGTATGCAGGAATGAGAATGCCAAGGTTCAGCTTCCTGTTGAAGGCACTACAGCCATTTCCTGCCTCATCTCATCATAATTAACATGCCAAGACAGCTGGACTTTATCAGAATTGTTTCATCAAAAAGCAACAACCTTTGAAGACTATGGCCTTTTGTTTCCATCAGTAAAGGCATAACCAGGCCAATTTCCATTGCTTATCCTTAATGATCACAGCTGTAATTTGTATGTAAATTATCAGTCAAATCGTTTGAGATCTGCAAAGCTCAAACCATGATTCAGAAAACACTTAAAAGGCTTCTGTAAAAGAGCAGCAGCCAGGGACTCTTGTGAGGTCGTGGACTTCCCCAGACCCTACATCCCATAGGCAGGAGAAAGTAAAGGACATTTGGCCACGGTGTACCACTGCCTGCCCCACAGCACACACAAGGAAGACACAGCTCCTGGTTCACTCTTCCTTGTAATACAGTGTCTTCAATTAGAAGTGGCCTCTTGGATATGATAGAAAATTTGGAAGAGGAAAAGAAGGCTTACAAGGCACTAGGCACGCCACACCAAGTCCCACCCCTCACAGCTCTGATCTTGCCAAATCACAACCCTCTTTCAGCAGCCTTGCATAACCCAGGGCAGTTACTGTGATGCAGCTTTTCACTGAACACAGAACACTTGGAGGGACACGGTGCCACGAGCCTTCAGCCATTGTCCTGCTTCCAGCTCAGACCCCAGCAGGCTGTGCCGCTCCCTCAGCAGACAGTGGGCACCTTTTAAAGAGCAATCCAACAAGGAATTGCTTGTGGAACGCTCTGCTCAGGGCCAAATCTGTCTTCTTGCAGTTTCCTCCCTTCCATCTCCACGGCTGCACTTTCCCCGCCATCCGCGATGTTTAAACGCTTGCGCTCGAGAGGCACCTTTCACTTGGAGCAGGGAGTGTGCCTGGCCCCTGCTGCAGCACACACCCCTGTCCCAGCAGATGGACACTGTCAAGGGCCTTTCACCAGCTCCCCAATCAAGATTGATTAGCAGTAGCTCAAAATGATAGCTCGTTTTACAAGAACGCCGTTAGCACAACCACTGAGTACTGCTCCCTGTGGCTGGAAGGGCAGGAATCCTTCTGAGGCCATTACAGAGCACAGCTGCCTTGAGAGCAGGTCCTTCCCTTATTCCAAAAGCCATTTATGCTCACCATGGATCACCAAAGCCACCACCGCAGATCAGAAGCACGACTGTCACTGAAAAATATTGCAAGCCCTTTTCTGACCAACAAAGCTTTAAGAAATAGCAAACATCAAACGTTGTTTCCTAAAGGGAATTTCTAACCACGGTTCCATCTCAGGGCAGCACTAAACATTGCCTGGATTGGTGGGTTTTGCCTAGACAACCTCTTCTAAAAGCAGTGTCCCTTTTCCAAACTCTCCAATCATCTTTGCCACCGCATTCCTCTGTCAGGGCAGCCTCCAGCTGCCGGATCTCAGCCCCTTCCAGAGGTACCTGTGCATCAGCCTGGGTTAATCACACTAACAGATGGCAGAGGCCAAACAGGCAGCTAGGAACTTATATCACTTTAAATAGCATCTAATGTTTCACAGCCTCAGACCAGGGGCAGCCGTGCACAAAAGGCACTAAGCAGGGGAGCCGAAATCAGGCTCGTACTTTATCACCTGAACAAGTGCTCCAAGCTGCAGCGCAGCTGCCAGTTGCTAACCAGCAAACTGAGCAGCAAACACACTCCCTGCCACTGTGGGTGCCACTCACTGGCATCTCCCCTGAAGGATTTCTGTGCTCTCTGTGTCACTGACTTCACCAAGCACCAGCGACAGCGAACCACCAGGCACCGAGGGGGTTTTGCAACGCTGCACAGTGGCATAAGGAACCAATATGAATTTTACATAGTGGGTTTTTTTTTACTCTTAGAGAGTGCTCTATTTAGAGCTTATTAATAGCTTTCCGAAGTCTCTAAAGGGGACGAAGTTTAACGTTCAGATAGGTTTAAGGTTCTTTTAGCCCATTTTCATCATGCCTAAGTAACATAAAATGTGGGTTTAGCGCTGAATTGCCTTCTTTGCAACAAACCTTTGCAGGTCCTTTGCAGACAAAAGAACCTCATTGTCTACAAATACATTCTCCCTGGGGAGATTTCTGCTGAGATTAAGGATTGAAGGATTTTCCTCATTACAACTTAATTTTTTTTTTAAAGTTTCCATACCACCTTTTAACAAAATGAGCTGGATCTTTGTTTCTTCTGTTAAATTTCTGCTCAGGTTCAGGAAAAGTTAGTTCATCTGTGAGAGTCTAAACCAGAGAAAGACCAAAGTTCGATTCAGGAAGAAAGGAAACTGCAGAAAAGCAGGAAGAAGGGAGGAAAGAAAGTACAGACGAGAAAAGCACGTTCAAAAGAATATTAGTTTATTTTTATTTTTCTTTTCCAAGTTACGAGCTACATGAAACAGAAAACAGAGGAGGACAAAGATACCACTATTCAACAGTACATGCAGTTAACAATCAAGGAGCTCTGAAGACAGGAGTGCAAAAGATGGGACATAGTTTTCCACGTGGATCTTGCTAGTGACTTCTGGCAGCTCGCTGTTACTTACTCATCTGGTTGCTGTCATTCCCAAAGTCCTCGGACCCATCATTGTCGTCTTCATCATCCCCAGAGGAAAGAGCATCTGCACATTAAAAACAACCAAGTCTTTAAACCAGCCTATTTTTTTTTTTTACAGACAAATAAATTGATAAGCTACATCTTAGACTGTATGTCAAGAAGAACAAGTGTTTCTGTTAGTTGTGCAGAAGCTAGAGAAAAAGAAAATCCAGCCACAAAATGTGCTATTTCTGCATAAAATTGTAACAAAACTAGCTAATAGTCCTGAAGTGCTACAGAGTTTCCCAAGGGAGTTCGCTAATTACAAAAAAAAAAAATCTCTTTCCACTTAAAATTTTAATTTCTGTTAAAGAAATTCAGTGGAACAGAACTGAGCATCTCCAGAACAATTTATCTCTAAACTTGAAGGATGTAGAATGTCCCTTTTCCTCTTCTGATGCAGGGGGCAAAAACTGTATTCATTCCACTGGCTTTATCATCATCACAGCAACTCTGTCTAATTTAATCCTGTCAGAGTGGCATAAAACAGAGAGTTCTTCAGCAGCTGTTGTTTTTGTGGAGCAAAAAGGAGCAGATACAAACTGAGTCCATTTCAGGGTCAGAACACGGAGAAAATTCCCCAAAACAGGTAGAGAACTCAGCTTAACTCGCTGTGCCCAAGTGGACTGTTTCATGCTATGTCATAATGTGTCTTAGCATCACATTTTACAGCTTCTACATGCAAAAACCTGTGTTTGACTCACTCACCTGTAACATTTACAATGAAGTACAGGGTATCACTGTCTAGGGTCCTAACAGCAGTGCAAGCATAGAGGCCCGAATCTCTGGCTGTGGCATCCTTAATTTGTAAGTACTCCCCAATAATCACTGTCCTATTGTCAGGCCCCAAAGGGAGCCCATCCTTAGTCCAACTGATCATGACGGCGTCTCTCAATTGACAGCGCAACTCAAGCGGCTCTCCTGGAAGTGCTGAGTAAACATCTGGCTGAGAGATTTGGTATTTGGTTGGCGGCTCTGCAAAGGTGGAAGGAAAGGAGGAAAAAATAGAAGAAAGAGAAGGGAAAGGAGAGAATTTCCAACACAAGTCAGTGAAGGCCCTTTTCATCCACGGAAATCAAGTTACGTTAAACAAAAAAAAGGTTTCATCCAGATTAGCCCAGCATTCTGCGTTGTAAAACTGAACCACATGCAGGTTATTTTCAAGAAGTTAACCACAAGTAAAGCTCAGGCACTTTTGGTCAGTGTCTTGGCATGTCCCTTGTCCCCAGCACTACACTAACACACGACCCTCCTCATCGGTCCCAGAGAGCTGGGGACAATAAGGGTTGCAGAACCTGGGGGCTTCAAAGGACTTGTAGGAGGCAAGAGGAGTCCGAAAGGCAAATTCCATTTTCTATCTTAGCATTTGGGTCCACAGTTCAAATGAATAGTTCTCTCCCCACCTGATTTTCTTGTAAGTGGCTTTTTTGTTTTTAAAACCTGAGAAGTGCTGTTTTGAAAGAAAAGGATGCCCAAAAAAACCTTTCACTCACCAAGCTAATAAACATGAATTCCTATACACAGCATATACGATGTCTTTTATTTTCCTCCCTGTGCCCATCACAAAGTCTCTACATTTGCCTTCTACACTGCCAGCACTTCTCTCCACGACAATAACTTTTTCCTTTAAATTCTTTTTTGCTTCGTTACTTATTTCACAACCTCTCCCAAGTGGAATACAGCAGAAACCCAGGAGCACAAACGAAGCTTTCAAAGTCGAAGTATGCAGAGAAGTCCAGAACGGAATGGCTCCTCCCTCAGCTCCCTTTTGTAACCCAATAACAAGAAGAATGTCAAACCACAGTCTTTTTCCAAAAAAACATCCTTGGAAAACTACATCTGCCTATAGTTACTAGAGCTTCATCCCTCCCTTGCAAGGCCAGCTCTCAGCAGGGGGAGAGGAACTGCAGCCCCGGGCACTCCAGCCTGTCTCCACAGTGCAGCGGGAAGGCTCAGCACACCTACGATGCACTCAGGCTGTCCCAGACACAGGCTCTGCTTCTGGAACTGCTTCCTCCCTACCACCCCAGTGTCCCTCTCCCAAGAGCCTCACCAAGGGCGGCAGGAATGGTAAATCAAGGGAAAAAGCACCGAGGCATCTTCTGTTTGCTCATGGGGAGGGTCAGAGTGCACAGACAGCTGCTCGCCGCGCACCCCGGACACGTCCTGCCCTGCACAGCCACCAACTGTGCACCTAGAAATAAAACACCTCTCTGTCTGCTTGGGACTCTGAGGGAGCACTAAGAGGTGGCTCTTTGATGTCCACGCTTCCTTCTAAGAACACCAAAACCTTGAAACGGGTGTTTCCTCATCCTTGGGGCATGACATTGTCATTTCTTCTGCCACACTTTGAACAGGAAAGGCTGAAACAAGCACCACGTCTGAGCAGGCTGTAGATGGGAGTCTGGAAATGCTGAAGTTCTGTCAGTAGTTGAGTTTTGTGTAGCCCTGCACAAAAAGGAGGAGCAGGGAGTTGGACTTGATGGTCCCCACGGGTCCCTTCCAACTCGAAATGTGATTCTATGAGCACCAGAAGGGGCCAGCACAGTGGGGGACTCATGCATTTTAGATACCAGGTTCTGCTGATGGACTTGGAGACAGCAGGCCCAGTTTCTCTCCCAGCCATCCTGCAATCCTGTCATTCCAGGCATGTGCCCTCCCAAAGCTTCTCCTGCCTTTTTCCTTAGGACAAACATGTTTTCTCAAAGAACAGATTTGACACATGCATCACACCAAGGTGGCACATAAAACCCATCCCAACACAGCCAGTTATGGAGACTGTAAAGCTTCTTGAATTTAGATTTTATAACAAGGTCTCTAAACTTTCTAGCATGCAGAGTTCCATCTCAGAGTCTAGGACAGGCTCCAGTGCAGCTTTATACCCCTTATAAACTAATTCAGTCTTGCTGACACTGTCATGAACCCACAGATCTGCAGCGCAGGTGTTTCGCTGAGTGCTACATTATGCTCTTAGAAATCAAATTTCCAGAAGGAGTGTGGGCTCCCTTCTACATATATTTTGTCACAGTAACGAGTGCATTTGAGTCTGCTTGAGAATTTTTTTTTAATTAGATTTCACTGTCAAATAAAAAAGGTACCTGAAGCCAGTTACCTAATTTACTTTGAAGTTAGTAAGACTTCTTTGTAACGCTCTACCTGCAAAGAAAATTTATTTTACAGAGTTTACACTGTGCCAACAATGTGCTGGAGTCTAAAAATGTCTTTGTTTAAACTTTTTAAAAGCCACCTTGGGTGATGATACCTCAACCCCCCTTTAAGTGCACTAGAGCCTTTTGCTGAACAGTGCCAGGAAACTCACAGGATAAGCCCACACACAATTAAAAGGAAATTAAAATGAAAATAATTTTTTAACATCAAATCCCTGATTTCATCTCTTTTAAACTACTAACCCCAAGTCTGCACTGAGTTTTCAACACAAATCCGAATCCAAACTCGAGATCAGTAATTTATTTCAAAATTACAATTTAAAAAAAATTCCTCTTACAAAGAAGATTACTGGAATACTAAAGAAAAACAAGTTTCAAATAAGTATTAGCATTTGGTATGTATTATCCTCCTCCATTTCTTTCTCTCTAGAGTATCAGGGAAGATGCAGCAAAGTGTTGTCATGATATAATGAAGTCATGTTTGGAAATTGTGAGTTATTTCAGGTAAGCCTTTGTGTTGCCAAACTAGAATGTAGCAGCACTTAAGACTGTCACTTTTTATAATGTTTGCCTATAAACTTTTTTCCAGTGTGGGTTTGAAATGGTGCCCAAAAGCAAACAGAGAACAGGTGGGATTCTGAGGCATGAATCCACCCAACAGCTTCACTGCGAAAATCAACCAGTTCAAACTGTTCAGAAGCTCCCAGCAGCACATGAACAACCTGTGCTGCAAAGTTAACTCTCCCTGGGACTCTGCACACGGATTTCTGCACTGCTCTGAAATTTAGGGACGAATTTTGAACACACATCCATGCTGTATCATCAAACCAATGGCTCCCCTGTGGCTGACAGCAGGCGTCTGTCCCAGCTCCCCAGGCAAGGCTTGATGACCTGCTATCACATCCATGCTCCTCCAGCCCTCTTTGAAGCTCTGCCTTGGAACTGGATCCTCAGCCATCACCAGAGGCCTGTGAACCAGCCCTTTGCTGGGTTTGTTGGATTAGATATAAGGAAGTTTTAACCACGAGGGTGGCACTGGCACAGGCTGCCCACAGAGGCAGTGGATGCCCCAGACCTGGAAACATTTAAGGCCAGGCTGGACAGGACTCTGAGCAGTCTGGTCTGGCTGAAGATGTCCCAGCTCACTGCAGGGAGACTGGACAAGATGGCCTTTAAAGGTCTCTTCCAACCCAAACCATTCCTTGATTCTAAGGCAGCACAAGGTTCCTTCTTAAGCAAATCCTGCAAATCCTGTAACTGTGGCATTGGCCCCTCCTGCAAGGTGCACTACCTGATGTGAACCACACCTGTCTGTCACCCCTTGAAACACCAAACAAGCAACAAAGGCACGTGCAGAATGACTCTGGGTGTTCTTAAACATTGCAGGATAGGGGACACTGCTTCTGCTTTTTTCTGCTCTCAGCTACATCCTTATTTGTAATAGTGGTGTACATAACATATTTAAACTTTATAGGTGGAGCTGTTGAACAATACTGCCATGGAAAACCAAGCTGCTGTTAAATAAACAGCTGTGAACTTTTTCTCTGCCTGCTCATACAGCCTCACAGCATGGTTTATGCCATCCAGCCATCGAGTAGAGTAAAGACTGTTTGTATAAAAGCCATGACCACAATAGAGGACTGGGGACACTCTGACTGCTCTATTTTAGATTATTAAGATATGCAATTGTATTCCAAATCATGTTTCTGTTCCAGATTCGGTCACTGAGAGATTTATACTTCCTTATGTTTTAAATTATTATCATTATTATTATTATTTGTCTCCATTTAATAAAATGTTAACAAAGAGCTGCTTATCTTCAGCCTCAAGTCATTTAGTTACTTAGTTACAGGGCCAAATAATGAAACGATCAGCTAATAGCTAACCCCAGCAAAGATTCTCACACAACTCTCCAGAACACAAAAGCCTCAGACCCCATCAAGCCACTTTCACTTCAAAAGGATTTAGTAAATAACTAAACACTCACCACAGTGTGCCCAGAAGGGTCAACAGACCTGACCTGTCAAGAATCCAAGAGGTTCACTGCGAAACAGAATGTCCCCACAGGGAACGCCAGGCTGCCAAGCACCACCATTCCTGCTTCTCCTGCCCCTCATCATGGTTTTCCTGTCACTGAGGGAAGTCCAGCAAGACCACACCGAATGAACAGCGTGGAATGGGGATGTCAAATAGGTCTCACAACTTTGCAAGCCAAGCCCAAGGCTTCAGGATCTCTCCAGGAGGCAGCACAGGTATCACCAGTCAGGTGTACAGCCTTCCCTCCCACCTCCCAGGAACAAGATGATGGGATTCTCCCTTAATTTAAGCTGGCAGACCAATATTAAGAGTATCTCCATGTCCTCTTCTGACAATGGATGATAAACTCAGCCTGCAAGACACAGCCACCAGTTTAAGAATGCAGAGAGTCATTCCTGGCCATGGTGACCACCTCCCGTTAGCCAACAGCAAACCAAAGCCACAAAGGCTAAGCACGTCTCCTCAGACAAAGGGGCACAAAACAGTGATTGCAATTCATCCATCAGCTGCTCCAAAGCCACTGGATTCCTGCTGTCCCATTTGTACTGTTTCTGCCAGCCAGCTGCCAGCTCTGCCTCCGCCAGGCACCATCAGGAAGTCTCTGTTCTGATAAAACACTTTCCTTTCCAAATTGCTGCAGTTCCTCCCATAATTTTAAACATTAAAGTTTACTTGTTTTTTTAAACCCCTTGTCCCCGAACAAGACTCCAAAGAGCATGAATCATTTCCCCCCACCTCTAATGTATAAAAACATTAGCTGCTCAAATCTGATGAAAAAGACCTAGGCCTTGTAGAAAAGATTCATACACAAAACCTGAAAGAGCTATCCATGATAGTTACAAACATTACTATGGGGCAGATTCTAAGTCTTTACTAGTTCCTTTAACACAAACTCCTGAGCTGCTCTATTTGATAGCACTGACTTTCAAAAAAAAAAAGTGCCAGATTCTCCATAATAAATTTTTCCTGGCATGTTCGTTAATCTTGTTATCCTTATAGAATAAGGACGTAATCATCTGATGGGCGAAGAGATGAAAGCAGACCAAAAGAAAAAAAAATTACTTAAGGAACAGGAATAATCCTCTTGCCCTGGAAATGAACATTGGCAAAACAAAGTTGCCACATCATCGTGGCTGGTGCTCCAGCAAGCGTAGAGCTTCCAGCCACACTGACCTGCTGGAGCTTGGACCTCCACACCATGTCAACTCCTATTGAGTGCTACATACACTAAAACCATGTAAAAAAAAGTGAATCTCCTCCAACTGCAATAACTTGCCAATGTCATCATGGGTAAGGGAAAATATTACACTGCACTATATCTTGTTTTCCTAAGCTTTGAAGGCTTAGAAAAATAAAAAATTCCGGTGAGCAACAAAGCGCTTTGCCACCTGCTGGACTCCTCGGGCAAGAAAAAAACCTCTGCACAGGCACCCAAAAATTATCCTCATGGGATTATATTAAACCCCATCTGTCTTGGGTCATACTCCTTGGCAGCAGGTAACTGTCCCCAAGCAGCACTTGGACCTGGCTACAGCCACCCAGGTCCCATCACACCCCGCAGGACAGAGCAGCGGGAGCAAACCTCATGAGGATGGTCCCCTGCTACGTGGGTTGACACAGGGTGAGGGACATGGCTTTGATGTCTGCCAAGCAGCTGGGTGGATGTGTCTCACTCACCCCATGGTTAAAGAAAGACTCATTCCCAAGGAGAAAGAAATTGTACTTGTCTAGGCTTCGTGCAGAGATTAAAAATTCCTACAACTTGTAGCCTGCTTGCTCCTACCTGTCTTTGTAGACGTGACTGTTGAGTTACAGCTGCACAACCACGCAACCTGCATCAAAAACGCCAAGTGTCACATGCTCGTGGGCTTGGCTGTGTGCTTTATGTTGCTGGAAGCCAGGCCAGGGAAGACTTGGAGCATGCCAAGTTCAAAGCAAACAGCAGAGAGACCAGCAGGCCACCTCCTGCTGCTGGGAACTGCCCTGCCACTTCTTCCTGTTTGTCCCCATTCCTCACGGTCTGCTCCTCGCGGGATGGAGAGTTCTTTACACAGCAGCACCACAGGATTGATCTCCAGACAGGGCAAGAAACAGGAAAGCACCAGGATGGCTTCTCACAAGGACTTGGAGATCATGGAGGGAAAGAGCACCCCCAGCCTTGAGAAGCCACACCAAACCCCCTAAAATTATCATGCTGCCTTTTGCAATTTCATCAGTTTGATGAGAAACTACAGGCCACCTTCAGCATGTGAAGGTTTGGTTCTAGGCACCAAGTGCTGACCATTTCTGTTCAAGTCAAACTCCACCTTCTGCCTAAAATAAGAGAGTGAGAGTCTCTGTGTTAAGTGAACTGAGGAGTACAACAAACCTAACCCACATGTAACACAATCTCAAAAATAATTAAGTGCTCTTCAAACTCATTACAGAAGAGTCTTCTCATGTAATCTATTATACAATACAAAGGGGAAATGAATCACTTTTTGCCAGAACCTCAAATGAAAAGCTGAAAAAAAAAAATTAATCTTCTCTTTCTAAAAAAGCAGAATTTGAAACTAGGAGCATTTTCTTATTGTTTCTTCTGTCAGCAACAGCAGAACTTCAAATCTCCCTGACTGAATTCTGCAGTAACCAAGTGGCAGAGCAATTAAACCAGCTCCTGTTGTTCAACCCAGCCTTAAAGTCTGTCTGGGAAAGGCTCCATAATAAGATATACAGCCTTGGGAAAGTGTACGAGCACGTATATTTGGTTGCAAAAGGTTTTTCTTGGGTTTAAGTATTTTCTTCTATCTATTCCAAACTGTAGCTCCTTTTCAGGTTCTTTATTTGCATTTCAAGAGCAACATAAAACCTGAACAGAACATAGCATAGATCCAAACATAAAAACAGAACCTTTTTCTTCCAGGTTTGCCAAAGGCCATGCTCAAGACTATTACCGCTCAACATGCAAAAGAAATACATTACAACTGGGAGGTTAAAAATTGCACAGTTCAATGTTGCAGTGTTAGTTCTGGATGCAGAGAACATCTATTCAGATTCCCTACAAGCAAGTCAGCAGCTGTTTCTTTTGTACATGGTCCCATTTTTACTTGACTATACAAATCCTCTTAATTTTAGCAGCTCATCTGGAAGTCTCATCTTGCCTGTTCCCCTGAAATTCATCTCCCCCCACTTCCTAAAGTGGGATTTGAAAAAAAGTCACTGGAAACAATATCCCCAAAACATCCTCTCAGCACTTTTTGAGAGTCCCATCCACAACACACATAAACCATGGGACATTCTCCAAGCACTTCAAAGCCTCAAGGCATACCAGGCTCCCTTTCAACCGAGAGCAATATTTAGGCAAGAGGCATCATAACTCGTTTAATTCCAGCTCCACACAGAGGACAGTCTCCAGTGGGGACAAAGAACACAGCACAAGGCCTGAAGTGAAAAGCCAGGCTGGCTACCTGCCCTTCCAGGTGGCACACAACCACTCACACAATGCTTCACTCGACCTTCCAGACACCTCTGTCACTCCCGACGGGAGCAGTGGCTCCTGGGCACTTTGCCATACTAATGGAACAGGGTTCAAATGCTTCTGAATTGCTAGAAGAGCTATTACTGAGCTGTGGTTTATTAGAGAGTCTCCATGCTAATCCTGCATGTCTGAGATACCCGTGCTCCCCTGCTGAGCAAACAATATCAGGGAAATCTGGGTACTTCCATACTGTAGTACCCATACAGCATTATTTTTCATGATTAAACAATGTTTAACAGAACCAAGCTCAAGAACTACTCAAAATTTGAACCGGGAGGTTAAAATTATTTTCAAGAACTGTCAGGCGGCGTTCAGAATTAGAAGTCGTATTACTTTCCTTGAAACAAATTAAATATTGCAACACTGAGACACTGAGCAGGGCACTTTCCAAACTTGCAAAGCCAGTCTCCCAGGAGCAGGCTCTCCTCCTGCCCAGCAGCAGGTCCTGCCAGCAGCTCACCTCTCCACACAGCCCATCCTGAAGCAAGCGTAGCGTGAACCTTACCGAGTTTTTCTACCCCACAGGTTTTTATTACATTTAAAAACTAACTTGTTGCACGGTGCTCTGATCAATTTCTGTCCATCCAACCACAACTGAACCTCCTACAGCCTCGTCCTGGTCGGTGCAGCCCACCAAGGCATCCCCAGCCACAGCATCCCACTCCAACCCCACTCAGAAACAGCCACAACTGCCCTGGGAGAAAGCCTGAGGTGTCACAAAACTCTTTTCCTACCTTTTCCTTCCATGTCACAAAACTGTTCGAAATAGAAAAGAGGAAAAAATAAAATAATACAACCAAAATATGATTTCCTCCTCCCCAACCAGCCTCTCATGCTCACTTTTCTCCCCTCCCGTCCTTCAACACATTTCCCTTTCCAGTAAACCCTCACTAACACAAGCCATTTCCTTGGTACAAAGGAATTTTCCCCTCTTCCCCGTTCTTGTGGCTTTGCTTGACATGGCAAATGTCCCAAACTGACGAGCCAGTTCTTTTGTGGGGGAGGAAAAGCAATAATTACACACAACCTGCAACGTGTGAGGAGCGGAATGAAACTAGGTCAGGTCTCAACTCCTCAGCTTCACTGGGGTTCATCAAATGCTTTCACTTACAGTCACTTTAAAAATACAATTAAAATAATAATAGCACAGCAAGTGAACAAAGCAGCACCGCAGAATTCAGCTTTCTGTCCCTTTCTTTGAAAGGGATAATGGCATTTGTGTGGTGACAAGAGGCAGGAAAACCTGAACCAGCAGAAAATGAAGCCCACAAGACACATCCCTATATCAGGTGCTCTGATACTCAGAAGTCCAGGAAAAACAAAACCATTAAAAAAGGGTTCTTTGGAAAAAAACCAAACCCAACAAAACAAAGAAACCACCAGTGATAATTAAGAGATGGGAAAGGACAACCTGGAGACATACATAATCGGTTTATGAATTATAAACTGGTTTTAAAAGGTTTTTTTCAAAAAAAAATCCACATTAAAAAAAAAAATCCACTCCTCTTCCAGAATCTCTTGTTTTGCAACTGTCCTGGTTGGGAAGCACAGTCCCCAAGGAGCAAATGCCAAGGCAGTTCTGCTGACGCTCCCAGCTCCGACTGAAACCCGAAGGGCCAAACTTCCAGAACAGCCCCGGCACTCCCAGTGCACGTTTCGTAATTACAACAGGAGCTGTTGGCTGCTGCACTCCTGCAAATCTGGTCCTTATTTAAGATCCAACTCCTACAAAGTTGCTCCGAAGTTGCTCCGTTACTCCAACTTCTCTTTCAATCAGCTTAAAAGTCAGTTTAGTCCCTGGTACTGCAAGACGGCATCTCTGATTTGGAGAGCACGCCGTGCCAAATCTCCCAAAAAAACCCCACTACAAACACACATTGCAATGTGCTGAACCTCAACTCAAAGGTCTGAGCTCCAAATCAGTTCCCAAATTGCTGTGAGGATGATTTCACACCGGCAGGCTCCGTGCCAAACCAAATATTGCCCCGTTTCCCACCGCCACCACTAACACAAATCAGTGTCCTCTGCAGAAGATGATCCCACTTGTCCAGCTGGGATTCATGGTCCCTTTTCAGCCTGAATTTTGCACTTCTTTAACTACACTGAAATAAATCTTCTCCTCCAGTCAAACCAGGTGTGCTATTACACACAGACAAGACATAACTCGCCAAAGTGGGTGATGGTTCTTTTAAAAACACAGATTTAAACTGCTCAGGAGCGCTGCTTCGAAGAAAGCCTCTGCTTCACTGTAAAGCTTCAACCTTGAAGAGTCTCAAAATGTTTAACACTTAAAAATCTGACGCTTCCAGTAAGGAATTTTTCTCTTCATAAGAAAAAGACACAGTTAAGTATTTTTCTTGCATTCCCATCTGATCCTAAACTAAGCACTCATTTTAAGAAAACACTAATCCTCAAATGTTTTTGTTTAAAGTCATTTAAAGATCAATTCTACTGAAGCTGGGAATAAGCTGGATATAGGAATAAGCTCATTAAGAGCTATGCTATGGTTATTATTAAAACACCACAATAGCCCATCGTCTCATGCGTACACAACCTTGCATAACTGGAGATGTCAGCATTTTCATTGTAAATTCTGCTTTCAGAGGTTTCTAACTTGCCTGTAAAAAAGCTGCTATGGCCTGAAATTTGTTGCTATTTCTCTGCCAAGGAAGAACTATTTTAACATTAGGAAACTATGCATTCATTGGGGTTGGCCGCTGGTTTGGGGTTTTATCTATACAAGTGGTTTTAAAATAAAAATAAGAAGACAAAAAAACCTCACAACTCAGCATCTTTGGAAATCTTCTGGCTCAAAAAAAAAAGAAAATAAAACAACCCAACAACCCCACACTAAAGGAATCAAATTCCTAAAAGTTAATAATTATTATACTCCTTCAAAAAGCTGCAACTGTACGGCAGATAAGCCTAAAACATGAAATTATTTCTGCTACTTTGCAAAATAGCAGCCACACTGAGAGACTACCAACTCCCAGTGTCTCATCAACACAGACTGTAAATAACAACCCTACCCATGTCCAATTAGTTTGAAGCTCAAGACCATGCCCCTGCTAAAGGGCTGCAGATTTTAAACACAGAATGGACACACTAAGACTGATTTAATCTGGCTGTTCATACAATTCCCCAGAATCTCAGCTAGCAAATCCTGTACTGGGCCAAATAACTTACTGAACCGGATCCCTGAAAGGGCATCCAGCCCTCACCCGAAGCTGTGGGGATGTCACATTCCTCCATAATGGGCTTTAATAATTGCCCTGCCTTGAAATAAAATTAAAAGGAAAATAAATTAAGAAGATAAAGCCGGCTCTGATTTAACTAATCGGTTTGAATTATTAATTTAACTTGCAGATATCAAAGCCGCTGCTCTTGTTTAAAAAAGAAAAAGCCAAAACAAAACAGTAACAAGGGAACCCAGGGTGAACTATTTGCTTCATTTTTTCCTACCAAACTGGAAGCAGCGTCCTGGTGCTTCTACACCACCTCTGTCCGAGGAAAATGATGGATGTGCAGGGTTCCATCAGCCCTGTGACCTCTCAGCAGGGTGGCACTGCCTGGAGAGGACACCCTGGCATGGGGAGCAGGACAGGGGACATCCCACCACCACAGCATCCCTCCTCCACACGCTGCAGCACCTCACAGGATCCCACAGCCTGACCCAGGCAGGTGACAGCAGCTAAAGAAGGATCTCCAAGAGGACAGTGCTGACCACTGTGACCACAGGTGACATTAATCTTTAAGCACTGCCAACATTTTGACAAAAATGAAGGTGCATTGATCATATGACTCAACGTTTCCACAGAAGGGAAGGTACTGTGCTGAACACGCTTATTTCTGTATGTTGTTTAGTGTCAGCAAATGGCTGTGACCAAGTTAAAACTTAAAGGACAACTCACTACTCACTTCCACCACAAGCACACGTCACCCCTTAAAGGGGGTCTCTCCCCTTCCCTGCTCCCCCAGGAACCTCCCAAATGTAGGACCATTCTGAACTACTGTGTTTTTCACAGGACACAGAAATAGGCTGTCCCTTGTGGAAAGCTGAAATTAATCCTTTGAAATTTGACCTAAATTAAAAGAACTGAAACGCGTTGTCACCGCGCTGGGCGGGGGCTCCGAGTGGGTGCTCCAAGGACGGTGTCAAGGCATTGCATGTGGGTAAGAGACCAGATTAGCTACCCAGCAGGATGATAACACACAGCCTGGGCAAGGGGAGGTCAAGGGAGAGCTCACTATTTATCAAATATGTGTCCAAACTAATTATTCAGTTCACAAAGTAACCCTTCAACCCATGTGTGCGGTCAGAGCCCTTGTGAAACGCTGGCTATCATCAAAGGCCTGGGCACACACAGGCTGAGAGAATGGTGCCTTTGTACACGCTGGGGGAGACTTTATTTCTAAACATTTAAAAGCAGAAAAAGTCCTTCTGCTCCCTAGCACAAAAAGCATACACGTAAACACTTGATGTGAGATATAATTTGAGAGCTGACAGTCCCCAGAGAAGTCCTACAGGTCCTGTTTCTGCTCACGCTGCGCAACAGCCTCGGGTTTTGCCATCCCTGGCTGGGAATAAAGCACGGCCACAGAGACCCACCACACTCAGGATCCTCAGTGAGCACCCACAGTACCAGCACCAACAGTATCACTCACGGTGGCTCAGGATGCCATTTTCAGTGTAAACACTTTCATACGGACCAAAGTAATATCCAGCGATCACAGGGGGATATTTATTTACTCAACATGGACTGTGAATAGCCAAAAAGCACAGCACCTTGATGGATGACATCTTGCATATATCCTGCCTGTATCCATGCAGCTGATTACCTTATTAGATAAATACTGCTCATACTAAGCACGTACTTCAGTAATTTTTATAAAACCCAGATAATCTGACAAAAATGATTGCAAATGTCCCTAAAGTTACATATAGCTGAGAGAAGGTATTTTCTCCATCACAACAAACCCCAACTCCTGCTAACATTGCATACAGCTTTTCCAATATTCTGAGTCACTAAGACAACAAACAACAACAACCAAAGCACCTTGTATTAAAAATAAATAAATAAAGACAATTCAGGGCATGTCCATGAAGGAAGACTCGGGAACAGATCAGCAAGTGTCACCAAAGGTCATGGCCCTGCCGACCTTCTCAGCTGGCATGAAATGTCATAGCTCTAATGACTGCAGTCAGCAGCCCCATTGAAATTTTACATTATCAGAGCACCTGACCCCCCAAATTAGCTGTGCCCAAAATGTTTTGGCATTTACTAAATTAAAAAAGAAGTCTACTTTGTCTTTGAAGAGATCTTTTGAAGAGTGTTTTTTTTTTTTTTTTTTTATCAAGGAGAGCTTGTGGGTGGCAGTGATAGAACCCAGAGAAGGTGATTGTGTAAAAACTTGGTTTTGTTTTGGTTTGGTTTTTTTTATCAAAGGGTTTAATGAAGTACATAAAGGAGGTTTTATTTCCCAAATCTCAGATATAAATCCCACACAATTCGCTGTATTCTGCAGCATAAAAGCTCTTATTATGCCATTAACTTAGAAGCGTTTTCTGATTTTTTTTTCTTGTTTCTGGTAAGGATTTGGGTTCTCACATCTAAAAATTGTTTCACATCAGTAACATTCCTGCCCAGGAAAGAAGTTTTAAATCTTTTTTAGCAACTTACTCTTTGATAAAACCCAGATTCCACCCCCTACATATTCACTGTGGAAGAAACATATATTTTCAAACTGTGCTTTCCAAAATAATAAAAGCTATTCTTTCCCTGAAAAGTTGAAAAATTACCAGTCACCATTCAAAAAATATTACTCTTCTTCCCGTAAAACACTTCACCAATCTTGCAATCACATTCTTTCTGACTTAACCCTAAAACTAGGGGACCTCACTACAAAGCTAGTCTGAAACCAGAATTATTCATGATTTTGTCATTCCCCTGAAAAGCCAAAAAGGCACCAGATGTTCAATTAACAAATCATACAGTAAGTGGCAACAAGAGTTGGGCTTTTTTCTTTTTTTTTAAATCTCAGGTTACCTTCAAAAGGAAAAAAAAAGAAAAAAAACCCCAAAACTTTGCTCTCAACAATTTCTATGGCTGACAAATGACAATATTGCTATTCTTCGAGAATTTTTTTCAGGAATGCTTGCTAGGGAAGAAGGCTCATCATCTCTAAATAGTTCATCCCCTGCCATCAATAAAAATGTACTTGGACCGCATTCTAAAAATGTGTTAGCTGGTGACGTCTATTTTTAGAGGCAGTGGATAGAAACAAATAAGTTTTGCGTGAAGATGTATTAAATAAAAATGAAGCTGCAGCCGTGGACATGAGCAGCAGAACGTGTAAAGGCCAAATTCTCTGCAGCAAGCTTGCCAGGTCAGCAATGCTCTGTGGACTATTATATCAGCTTGACAGCTGAGTTATTACAACTGTGATCACTCCTCCAAAAGACAGATATAACCTTATGAAAGAAGCCTCACTTCCTCCCCCAGATGCTCACAGAGCAGAAACGATCCAGCACAACACAGTAAAATCATTCTTCAATACAGTCAGCTCACAGCAATAAAAAAGCAGCCCCTCCTGAGCTGTCCAGAGAAGAAAACCACTTTGCAAAGCTTGAGGAACAGATAAACCTAGAAGAACATACCAACAGGTGCAGGCTCAAAAGAGGGGATTTTATCAAAACACCTCTTCCAACATGAAGGTCTACATCAGCCTTTGCTTTCACAGCATTAAACTACAGCTCTTCTTTTCAGACCTCAACATTTACACCTTCAGAACTTGTGATCCAGACACTGCACCGATCCTGCTTGGCTATTAACAGCAACAGGGAAGTTTGGTCTGAGTACAAACACCAACAAAGCTGCAACAGCATTTTTGCAGAGTGCCCGGCAAAACTAAACATTCACAAATAAAAACAAAACTAATGAGATTCATTTTTCTCGGGACTCCTCAGGTTCATGGCCAGCAGCCACTCATCTGCTTCATTCCTTGAGACAGCAACATGTAACACCCACCAAAGTGCCACAGACTGGTTTCCTTGAAGACCCATTCCTGAAAACTTTCATCTGTGCACTCTGATTATACAACGTGATGACAGTCCCAAGTGAAATCACTGACACCACTGGCTTGCACAAGAATAAACAAACGCACGCTTGTACAAACACAGCCCAAGCGAGAGCAGGGAAAGTCAGAAACCATAACTCTCCTGGGCTGATCTGTTACTTGCCTTAGATTTACCAGAGCACACGGAAAGATCTTGACTTCTATTTCAGATGTTCAGGCATTTAAAATTAACTTCTTTAAGGAATTATGGATTCTAGAGTGATTTACCTTCGGGTTCCACCGTGGTGTCTTCAACAACTAAATTAAATGAAGGTCGAGCCAGGGAAAGTCCAGCCATGGTGACCACCACCAGGCAGATAAGGCAACCCGAATCCCAGCTGACCATCTTTTTAGAGTAAATTCCTGGTCCATTTCCATATCTCCATGTGGACTTCAATCCCATCTGAACACCTCTAGAGAAGCATGGAGAGAAAGCCGTGCCTTCGGCCAGGGTAATGCCTCCTCCCTTGGAACGACGGCTGCTGCTGTGGGGAGGAGAGAGATTTAACACTGTCAGCAAAAACATCTCCAAACACAAACCAAAAACCTTCCTAAAGCCTCGAACCGAGCTGAGGTGAGAGGGAGGGGAGGAGGAGGATGGGAAAAATAGTTTTCCAGCTTCAAGAATATGTGAAAAGTGAGTGACTTTTCATCTTCTGTTAGCAGTTTCCATCATCACCTGAGGCGTAACCAAGTCCTCCTTGTTTTCACAAAATCACTTCTCAGCACATATTGAAAGCTATTTTACTGACAGAAAAACATACAGGTTTTCAAAAATGAGAGGCACACACATGTGCAGGCACATAACCTGTAATGCCACAAAATTACCACAATTATACAAATTATATTCTTGTTATTATTTGAAGGTTTATGTAAGTTTGCCTTGTTTTTCATTCCTTCACCTAGGCAGTTCTGTAGCCAGATGAATTTGCAGGAATTCAGTAATTTTCCACAAGGAAAACAGTTGAAAAATATATTTCTTAGACCTGGAAAAATCTGTAAGACTATTTCAATTCAGGACTTCCAGCTCCCCCATGGATGTACCTTCTTCTGACTCAGTTTACTGTCCTTTGGAAGCCTGAAAATCCTGGACAGGTAAAAGGCTCTAGTTTTTGCAGTGATATTGGTTTGCTACACTGCATTACAGGCAATTAAAATCTGTATGAAGTATGGCATAGATTGTAGGAAATCATCACTTTCCACCCATACGTGCCAAGTTGTGTGCACAAACCCTTCTTTTCTCAGTCTCTCAATGATGCTTATTGAGATATATTTTTCAGAGGTAGGAGGGAAAAAAAAGTCTGTTTTATTCACAATAAAACTAACTTAAATGGATGCAGTTAAGTGCTAATCCAGGCATGGTCTGACAGAGAAGAGAAATGGCACCAAAGTTACTGGCACTCCCTTCAGGGGACCCTATTGCCTCAACACTGAAATGCCAGGTGAGGGTCAGAAGAGCATCCTCCTCACAGGGTGATTTAACAGCTCAAGCAGAAAATTAGACCTGATTTTCCGCTTCAGAAATAAAAGACGGTAAAACCTCAGTAAATGGATAAAACAAGTAACTGCAGCAATTGTTCTAATCTGGTCAATGATTCATCTTAAGACGTGATGAAACCCAACTGAAATTTGGAGAGCACTTGTCTTGAAGGGAAAAAATAACACAAAAACTCTTTTTCCCTCCTGCCCTCAACACTTGAAAATTTAAAAAAAAATTAAAAGGACAGGGAGTGTGGAGATAAAGTCAAACTTCTCCAAACTCCTTGTCATTGGGAGGTGGTGTGGTACCTCAGCACACGGAAACAGGGACACAGATTCTCCTTTTACAAAGCCAACCATTAAAAAGTTGATTCTGATTTTATTGCCCTTTTGCTACCTGCGATGTACAAAATTCACAGTACTAAGGACAGAAATGCTGTTGAGGAACCTTGTATTTTGGGTACTATATACAGTAACTTCTGGAGCCAGTAAAAACAGATTCTGGATGACATAAATTAGGCACTTGAGGAAAATAATTAATACACGGTATCCCAGGCGAATCCCTGATACTTCAGGGCAAGCTTTTTCCAACTCAGTTGATATCACTTCAAAGCCTCCTTTAGAGATTTCAGCCTGGCTCGAGCATCCCAGACCACAGGCTAGCAACTACCATTAAATCTCCAGTGAAAACACCACCAGACCACTGCACAAACATTTGCAAAGAGCTTGCCCAGCCCTTCTCTAAATAAGCACAGAGCAGGTGTAGAGCTGAAGAGAGCTCTGTCTTTGGGACCAGTTTGTGTCTGGAGCAGGACCGGAGCGAACCCCCCTGGATGCCGCCACCCAGGTCAACTGCCCACCTCGCTGTCTGGCAGCCACAGCCCTGCAGCTCAGTTTATCCAGCTGTAAAGTAGGTAGAAACCCCTAATTAACAGCCTGGATGTAATGCTGATTTAATTTCCATAAATCATCCTGTAAACTCTGATTAAAGTCTATGTCGATAAATGCAAAATCCAATCATGGTTTTGCAGAAAGAAAACATACCAGAATGCCAGCATGTATTTCAGACTCCAAGAGCATTAATTCCGCTGACATTCCTGCAGTTTCAGATTTTCAGACTGCATTAAACGCCACCGAAAGCACATTTGTGGTTCTTATCCTCATCCTAAATCCTGAAGTGTGGCACAAGGCTACTTGGCCACGCATCTCCTCACCTGAAGATTTTTGTTGCCTTCTGCACCTGAACATCTGCCGGCAGAAAGAAGCGATTCTTCATCCACAGGGCAGCAGCAAACTCAAAATCGCGGCTTGTAAAGGTGCACCAGCACAAAAATTAAAGCTCTGCACCCATCCATGGAGCCAAACCACTCTTTTACCACCACGACAGCAAACAGGTTTCAAGGATTGCCCTTTCCCAAAAGAAGTGCAGTCCAACGAAGATGAAACGAAACCAAATTCTTTTCATAGTTTAATTGCCACAGTCGCTGGGGGACGAGTCTCTGGAAAGACCTCCTGTGCTGGATAATTATGTACCTCTATCTCAATGTTTGGAACACAGCCCCAGCATGCTTTTTGGCCTCCACAATTCTGGCTTCCTGACTACAATACCATAATCCCTCCTGGAGTCTCAGACTCAGTGAAAGCCACACGTAGTGTTTATTTTTCCCCTTGAAAGGGAACTCTGTCTCTCTTCTCAGCCTACACTTTGGGGAGGAGTTGTCAGCCCCCAATGATTGATGGCTCTCCTTGCCACTCGCTCATCAAGTCAATTTTCACCTCGTCACATACCTGCCCAAATTTTCTTTGCCAAACTGACAAGCATGGGAAAGCAGACTGGTTTGGGAGCCCAACCAAATTCCTCCAAGCTGTACTTCAGTTTAAACACACTCACACACACAAACAAGTAGTACTTGTTCAGCAGTGGCATTAATTAAATTCAATGCTCAGTGTTCTTTTTAATCTACTTGCATTGTTGTTCGTAAGATGTTTATCACTCCCCAGGGACAGTACAATTTGTAGAGTATGTTAACCAAATCAATACATTGCTCACTGTACAACTTTTCAGCATCTTTCTCAATTAGGCGGGAAATAGCAAAATCTGAGTGAAATATGGATCTTGCCTCCACAAAGAAACCTGAAGTGCTCTAAAAGCCCAGTAGCTGCATCAGAAAAATCCAGGCAGATGACGCTTTAAAGCTAACAGCTTTATATACACAATTCCATTGACAGAGGAATTCTGTGTGGACAGAAAATGACAGAAATATACATCCGTCTATAAAAATATATATACACATATATCTAACAGGACTCTTCAGCAGAGTTCAATCTCCAAGCAAATCTCAGCATCAAAGCTATTAAACATTAATTCTGGAGGACTAATGGGAACCGGCTGGCAGCTTCAGTACTTTTTCATTGTTAGAACTTCTTTCATTTGCTTTCCAGGACTATCCTGTTTTTCTCAAGTCTTTTGCCACCAAGAGATGGGGATGGGAGGGGGGGAAATCTGCATTTTAATTGACATTCCAGAGAGACGGAGAAGTCCAGAGGCTGCTGATTGCTGTCTATTCAGCCCAAACAGGCTTTTCAGATGAAAATGAGAAAAGGCTAGTGGAAGATTTACAGGGATTTGGTACAAAGGAGACAATGAAGTTTTAAATGTTGATAGCGTTTCACACCAAACGCATAATGGGTCCCGGTTTGAAGGGGCCGTTTTGCATTTAAATATATATTTCATGACGACTTCTCTCCCCCCTTATCTCAGACGGGGCGGTTGTGCCCCGCGGCCCCGCTCCCGCAGCACGGTGGGGCTGGACCGGGCTGCGCCGGGCTCCGACCCGGGGCTGGTACCGAGCCGGGGCTGCTCCTCCGGGGACGAGCCCCCTTTCCTCACCGGTGCTGCCCGTCCGGCTGTCACCGCTGGAACCGTCCCCCAAAACACCCGTGCACCCACCGGGATGCGGGCAAGGCAGCGACACAGCGGTGCTGCTCGGGCTTCCCCCCGCACCGCAGCGGCGACCGAGCGACCACAAATCGACCCGCAGCCCCGCCGGGGAGCAGAACGAAGCCCCGCACCGGCACAGCCCGCCCCGGGCATCCCAGAGTCCCGATCACCGGCACAGCCCGCCCCGGGGATCCCAGAGCCCCGCACTGGCACAGCCGGCCCCGGGCATCCCCGAGCCCCGATCACCGGCACAGCCCGCCCCGGGGATCCCAGAGCCCCGCACTGGCACAGCCGGCCCCGGGCATCCCCGAGCCCCGATCACCGGCACAGCCCGCCCCGGGGATCCCAGAGTCCCGATCACCGGGCACCCCGCACTCCGGCAGAGCCCCGGGCCCCGCGGAGCGCTGGAGCGCGCACACGGCGCCCAGAGCGCGGCGGGACCCCCAGCCCTGCCCCGCC
>VZRS01000677.1:683922-731008 GCA_013398055.1 Ifrita kowaldi
AAGGGGGGGGCGGGGGGGGGAGATCAATTCTGTCATCATATTTAGGCTTCAAGAGATCTCAGTGGGCCCAGGGAGCCTTTCATAGCAGTTAGGCTGCTGAATGAGAGCATAATCTCTTTACAGTTTTTTCCTCCTCCTCTCAAAGTGGCTGGGATCTTTTCTGTGAGCCCTCCTGCACGTGAATGGTGTGGCTAATAAGCCTATTAATGAGGTTCCACAGCAGAGTGTGAATAGGTAAATAAGCCCCAATCTGTTGAGGTTCAGGAGCAAGGGCAGTAAAGCCATCATGAACTAAAGGTGACAGTTTGAACTGAAATAGGAACAACAGCTCCAGGTTTCAAGCGAAAGAATAGACAGACAAGGCACACATTCAGGCTCCTTCTACCCCCTACCGAGTCCTATTTTCTCTCCCATTCTTCCTCCTTTATAAAATGTCTTGAGTAGTCACCCATTTTTTCAAAAGCTCTTGAGACGTCCTTTTTTCATCCTGGCAATGATACATCAATAGGGAGGAAGGAAAATGAGGACACCAATGCTCCTTTGCCCCGCAAGTTTCAAAAGCGGGAACAGCGCTGTGTGCCCTCGCATATGGAAGCGGGGGAGGAGAAAGAAAGTTAAATTGAATCTTTCAGCCCTGCCAGCTCTTTGTCGCTGCTGTCAGCCGAACCCCGGTCCTCCCTCGGCACGCAGGCAGGGATACAGTTAATGTTCAACAGGGGCAGGGTCCAAGCCCTGCTCCAGCTGCAGGGAGGGCACAGCTGGGCTCGGCCAAATCCCCAGTGAGGGGCACGCAGAGGTGAGGAGATGAATTAATTCCCACCCAACATCTCTTTTACCTGGCAGGGTAAGGTGAAGATGTGCCTGACTTGAGGCTGCTCCTGGGCTGGACCCACCAGAGCCCAGCTCATCCATAAACGCCCAGCTTGAAGGGATGGAGGCAGCAGGTTAGGCAGGTGATGAACAGCTCGGGTCAGCAGAGAGATGAGGTGAGATGGGCAAGCAATGCCTCCGAGTAATGTGGGAAAAGTCACCTCAGAAACAAGCACAGCACAGAGCTTCTGAGCACTCTCAGTTCTAATCCTTGCGGATTCTCTGACATTTCTTTCAAGTGCTGGAGATATCAGTGCAGCCAGGGCTCCACGGGAAGTGGCTCCTCCGTGGAATTCCAGTGAGGAACCAGCCCCAGCTCCTGGCACGCTGCAGACAGATGGCAAGGGGAGGCCATGGGTACCCCAGGGAAGCAAGATCTGCAGCACTGATCTATTCTCCAGGTGCAGGACCTGCTAACATGCCACAGTTCTATCTGATGAAAACAGGAATAAAACACGCAGAGTTAAATTAGGGGGAAAAAAGAAAACGAAAACCCACACATTCAAATCTTAGAGGTCTGTCAGGAGAAGGCCTCTAGATCCAAATTCAACCACACACATCACTGAGGGTTTTCTCCATGAAAGACAATGGGAATCAACTACAGTTATTCAAACTGTCCCATCCAGAAATTTCTCCTGACCATGCTAGATATGATTAAATGCTTGCCTAAGATTTCTTTAAAGTTCTTCCAAGGCTAAGTGTCTAAACCCAAACTTTGGCAGCTAAAATATTTACCTGGTTTCCAAAGTGTTTATGGTTTTCTTTCCTGGCAGCTTTGGACTTTTTTTTAGGGTACCAAAGAGCAAATCATAGGAACCCACTTCTGAAAATACTTTTTTTTTCCAAAGACAGGCCAAGTTCCTCTATAGATTTTTCAGTGTCTTAGAGAAAAGTAATTTCCTATAAAAACAACCCCTTTCTGAAATAAAAACTACTTCAGAGAGTAGTAGTTCCATCATTAGTTCTCACCAGGTATTAGTTCAAGATGCCGTTAAACTGAAAAACTGAGATAAGAATTAATTATTTTAATGCCAATAGATCCAATAAATATCCATGAAAGTGTGAAGCAGATGGGCTACCAAGTTCTTTCACAGCAAAATGTGTATGGGAAGGGGGACGGCAGTTCCTGGCCCATCAAGGGATAGTTTTACTTGGTGTTTATCAAACAAAAAAACCTCATTTTGGTTAAGCTAGAGAAGGGGGAAAATTAATTGCTTTTGTCTATCAATTTTCGATCTTCCTCTGCATTATGAACAGCTGAATATTCTAGGAGATACTTTTTCAGGGAGTAAAGCCAAGCAGTTGAGAAAAAAAATTATTTTCACTGCTGCTGTGTCAATGTCTTGTAATGGCATTTGAGTATCAACACTCCCCTCGGATTGTTATGCCTTGTAGCCATGTAACCTTTCTGCTGCTCCTCTCATTTTGTGTGTCTTAAGGAAAATATTCCAAAACAATATTTGTTGTTTTCATTATAGCGTTGCAAGATATATTTAAGCAGGAAATGTGGTGTGTTATGAGCAGGGTATTACACTGGGATCCTGGACATTCGATGAGTCCTGCCCTTCTCCATTGGCTTTCCTGGGAAAGGCACTTAATTTGTCTGTGTCCAAGCTCTCCAGCTATGAAATGAGAATAATAGATGCTTCCTGTCTCCCACCCTTTATCCAGTTCATCTATTTAGATGGTAAGCTCCTCATCTCTGACCATGTTTTTATGCATGGCTTAGAACAATAGGACACTGATCTCAGCTGGAACCTCCAGGCACTTCCATAATGCAAATATTGAATACTAAATAATCAAAATAAAAGAAAATCCTCAATTTATTATGTATTCTCTCATAAAGAATTTGTCACACGCTGTCCTGGTAGAGCACCCCTGGCTCTTGGGGAACAGTATCATTTCTAAAAGAGTGGAAAGCAGCATGCACTGGAGAAGATCTTTCAGCAGTGAGCTCCTTTAAAGCAGACTGCAGAGAAACCCTGTGAATAAACTCCTCTGAGCACTGAGCAGGGCACAGCAAGACAGAGCCAGACTTATAAAAACGAGAAGACAAAGGCTGCAAAGAAAAATTCTCCTTCTGTTACAGAACTTGGGTATATTTTGCTTGTTGGCCCATGCACTTCTCATTTCTGTTTCCAGCTGATCAATACCTGCTGGTTTGTTTCACCGGAGCCCTGTGCCGAACTCGACCAGCTGTGGTTGTGGCAGCTTCCCCTGCAGTGTTACATCAGATCAGATTCCTCTCCAGTGACACCGCAGGGTTCAGCAGAGGTGCTCGCACTTTCAGGCACAGCCTCGGAGCAGAAGGTGTGAAGTCAGCCTTACACCAGGGTTCATGTTACAGTTTAAATCCTGGAAGGAGCAGGAAACTGGAAGGCAGGGACCCACAGTGTGGGCACTCTGTTCCTTCTGGGCAGGGTCCTGCGACCCAGCTGTCCCACAGCACCAAATCCCAACAGATCCCTCCTGCTTCCCAAATCCTCTGCTGCAGTGCCAAGCTCTGCATTTCCAGGTCGCTCTCCCACACGCCCAGGTGCAGACACAAGCAGGCACAGTCACTCTGCGGCATAAAAATAAAATAAAAATATAAATATAAAAATATAAAATAAAAGTAATTCTTCTACTTCCCATCTTGGGTAATAAAGCACTAGATGCTTACAACTATTTCCCTGCTTCATTCTTCTTAACCCTCAGACATCTTTCAAGACAGCATTCTCCAAGCAGTTAATGTTCTTCCTCCTCTCCCCATCCTTTGCACATAGTTTCTCTTCCCTATCTCCTACCATAGTTTTCAAAGGAATTTGCTTCTTCCTTTATGTGTCTCTCTCATGTCTTTTATCAGCTCCAGTCCCCACTGTAAGATGACCTCCTCCTCCACTTTAACAGGTGATTGTGGTACCCACTATTTCACTTGAGAGACTGGACTGCCTTGGAGAGAAGCCAGTGACCTGCCCAAGAGAGTCTCCACATAAACAGAGATGCATCAAGGTTTAACAGCCCTCATTTGATAACTCTGTAACCACGTTCAGAAGCTGCAGTCCCAAAAATGGGATGAAAAGGTAATGGTCATGCAGAAGAAGCCAAAAGACAATTTGATACAGGCACAGGGAGTTCCTTAAACTGAAGTCATAGAAAGGTTTCCTACACACAGACCCAAACTGTCCTTTCTCCCTGCTCCCACAGCCCCAGAAACACCCTTTTCTCCTTCATTCTTTTCTGTTTTAAATAAAGGGTTGCAGGGAAGCTTGCTTTGCATGAAATCCAGACTCACATTACTGAATATTCATATGCATATGAATGAATATTCATATATGTATGAACACACAGCCATATTTCAGGGCTTGAAGAGAAGTCCTGCTTTTGATTTAGATAGCCAACCTGAGGTCAGATTCCATCTCTTAAAGGATAGCAAAGGTTGTATTGGTGATTGCTGGATGAGAAAAACCCAACAACCCTCATGCTGCTCCCCTGATGCCAACTGAGCAGAGATCCTGCTGGAGGCTCCCAGGGCTGCTGAGCACAGTGGGTCAGGAAATGTTTTGCACTGTGGGTACAAGTAAAGAGGCCAGAAACTTGATTACAGGGGAGACTTAGTTAAATATTCACTGGGATTCATTATGTGAAAACCACTAGAAAGGAACAAGTTTCTACAGGAAGGGTAGGGCTGTTTTATTCCTGCTTCTGCCGTGAAATGCTGCTGGTGGCTGCGTGCACCAGCTGCTGTCCTCTAGTGGGAGGAATACAGCAGCTCTGTGTGGATGTGCAGCAATGGTTTTGCTGGGTTTTAATCCTGGGGCTCCTTTAATTTGCCAAAGAGAGCCTTGGAGAGCCAACCCTGTCCCACGGATGTCCCCCACATGGATCTCACGACAAATGGCCTCTGCCTACCTTCCCGGGCTGGATGGGTCACAAACTTTTGGAGGTCCTTGAAAAGGGCCGTAATGTTGGTTGGTGACAATGATAAATCTTAAAAATCTGTCAAGAAAGGAGAATTTAAACAGGGATCCACTTTTTTACTGGAATATTCAGCGTCGTTACATGCAAATCAAAGCAATTCAGCAATGCATCTGCAAGCAACAAATTTAGTTTTTGCCACAGAGGACAAGAAAAGAGTAGCAAGGACTCAGGAACTGGAGAAACATTGATCCCACATCTACGTTAGCACTAAAAACAGATTTTCATGGCATGCAAAGGGTGAAATCCTGTGTTGGCCAGCGATGTAGCTCTGCCTTAAACACATACAAGGCAATTTCTCTCCTGTAAATTTTATTCCCTGGAGCCTTACATTCAGCAATCTACTTTCTGAGGGAAGGAAAAAAAAAAAAAAGAATCAGCAGTCCCGCCCTGCTCCACATGTAGCAACAAGCTCCTGGTTAATTCTAGAAAACAGAGAAACTGAAACATTTTAAACAGAAACTGCTGTGATCGCCAGAGTAAAACCAAGGGTGGGGGTGGAGGGGGAATGTGAGGAACAAGTGGTGAAAAATTGAGCTAAAAGCGAAGGAGCTGCATTTGTACTTGTGCTCAACAGGGAAAACATCATTTACAGGTAAGGAGTAATGCAGGTTTAACCCTGTCTCTGCAAACAAACAGACAGCAGGGGCTGCAAGCAATGGGTCTCTTTCCGTGCCACAGGGGTGCCCAGCAGTCAGGAGAAAGGACAAAAGGGAAAAGGAGCTGCAGGAGGGAAGGAAGGCACTCATATGGTGCTCTGACTAAAGCTGTCATGAAGCCAGGACGTGATGTGGAAATACAAGGTTTCTCTGCACATACCCTGCCCCGAATCCCTGGGTTTCTGCTGGTTTAAGGGGTAAGGAGCAGAGCAGGAGCGTTTTCCAGAGGCATGTGAAAAGTGGGGTTAACCCCCACTTTCCTCAGGGAGTGACTTGCAAAAGATCCCGGAGGAAAATCATGCTGTGATCCCATCTGCTTGGAGACATCGAGTTGCTTTGTACTCCAGGAAAATCTGTCTGGTCATTGGATACGTTAAGTGCCGGGTTTAGTACCGAGGCTTCCTTTTCTTGGATGCTGAGAAGATCACCAAACTGGCCCAGTAGAAAATACCTCCTAATGCCCTTGCATCCACAATTCTGACAAATTTACCACCATTTGTTTGGAGCTCTTCTCTTAATAGAGAGAATGGTGGGAGAAGAGAATTAACTTCACCGGAGGGAAAAAGTCTTCCAAAATCCATGTGTCCACATTAGAATCATGGAATGGTTTGACTTGGAAGAACCTTTAAAGGTCAGCTAGTCCAACTCCCCATGCCATGGACACCTTCCACTATCCCAGGTTGCTCCAAGCCCTGTCCAGCCTGGCCTTGAACACTTCCAGGGATGGGGCAGCTACAGCTTCTCTGGGTACCCTGTGAGTGCTGGGTCATGTCCAGTTTCCCTCTCACTTTCCAGCCTGCAGCACAGAGCTCCAGCTCCAGGAAGGGATAAGCCCAGTGGCCTGGTGCTGGAGGAGAGGCAGGAGCCTCCAGGCGCTGCAGACCCCACTCCTGGGAGGCTGTGCTGCCTCTCCCAGCCGGATCTGTGGGCTGGGAGCTGAATCTCATCAACAGAGCGGTGAGGAGAAGCAATGCACAGCTGTTTGCATGGTACATATCTTGTGAATAAATAAACCTCATCTCCAGTGCTGCTGCTCTCTAAACATCTATAGAGACGTGCATTCACTCAAAACACTCAGGAAATAAACAGAAAGGGAGCTGCTCAGGGAACCTTCCTCCAGCCAAAACCCAGCTCTGCAAAAGTGTTGCCTCTCAGCAGAGTCCAAAATCTCATCAGACCCCTAAATTTCTCTTTTTAAGGAATGCTCTCCATTTTCTGATGCCGAGACACCTCAGAGGTTATAGGCTTGGGTTTCCTGAACCTGATGAATGTTTTTCCACAAATACTGGGAGGCAGAAGGAGGTACAGAATAGTTAAATGCAGCACAATTGAAAATTAGCTCAAAATGCCGCAAGCTGCAATTCAGATGGATTACAAGATAACCTCAGTAGTTTCAAGAATGTAACAAGAACAGCCCTAAATCAACATAAATACTTGCTCAGCCATTTTCATCTCAGGATTAATGTCAGATTTTTTTTTTTTGTCCTTTTCTCCTGTGGCATTAAAACCATTTTCCAGCTTTTTTTTAGAGAAAGCATTTGTGGTTACCAGAAAAGGGGGCGAGAATGGTGATGGAGCAGGGGGAGTGGGGTGTGTACACCCTCTGGAGAGTTGAGCTGTAGCTGGGCAGGGAAAGGCTGATGCTGGTGGGTGCACCTGGGGGATTTGCTGGAGTTTGGAGGAGAGACAGGCAGATGCCTCCTGCCACCCCCACTTTGTTTCTGCCTGCTCGGTTTTGTCACGAGGCAGCTGTGACCATTTTCAATTTTTCTTGAAGGTTTTTGTTTAAGTCCTGGTGGGCCATGCCCACAAGGCACTGTGATGTGTCCCACACTACAGTCCCACTCACACTCAGCAGCACTGACAGCCTCAGAAGCCCTTTATTCTGGGGTAACTTCTGGGGATTTCTTGATACTCAGAGAAAAAAAAAATCCCCAGAGAGCCAGCTGTGGCCTCTGGGATAAATTTCTGCTTT
The DNA here is from genome assembly GCA_013398055.1 of Ifrita kowaldi. Classification (NCBI taxonomy): domain Eukaryota; kingdom Metazoa; phylum Chordata; class Aves; order Passeriformes; family Cinclosomatidae; genus Ifrita; species Ifrita kowaldi. The sequence goes on from VZRS01000677.1 coordinate 691,384, forward strand.
ATGGTCGCCTGCAAGCTGGCTGGGAGACACACCCTTGCTTGCTGGAGTACAGATAAGCTTCCAAGGACTTCAAAGGGATTGCTGAACCAGACTGCAGTGGGTTTCTGCAGAAACGTAATGCACAGCATGTGTCTGAGGGGATGGAGAAGAGCTGGGGTGGTTTAGATTAGATAGCACTATTTGGCTTTAGAGGGACTTGAGGAAGTGAAAGACACATAATTGTCTTTTAAAGTGCAATATTTGACTTCAGTTCACCCAACACTGCAGAAGAGCTCATAGATAAGCAGTGGAAGTTATTTCCCTGTGAGGGCTGGGTACCACTGCCATATGACAAATCTTCCTGGGAGCAGTTTTCCATCCAGGGTGTCACTGTGCTGGGGTAAAGCTCAGTTATATACCTGTGCAGTCCTAGAAATTTATTATTGAATTTATATTGCTACAGAGCACCCCAGGGCCACACCTCCCTTTATTTTTTATAGAATTACAGAGTCCTAAAATAGTTTGGGTTGGAAGGGATATTAAAGATCGTTTCATTCCAACCCCCAGCCTTGGGCAGGGACACCTCCCACTATCCCAGGTTGCTCCAACCCCAACCAGCCTGGCCTTGAACACTTCCAGGGATGGGGCAGCTTCTCTGGGTACCCAGTGCCAGCATTTCACACACTCATTGTAGTAAAACTCTTTCTTATATCAAACTTCTTTTAATTTAAAACCACCCCTCACCCCTTGTCTGATCACAACCAGCCCTGCTAAAAAACTCATCCCCATCCATTCTGGGCCATTGCATGTTGCCTCATCTACTGGAAGTTTGCTGATGGTCTTTATTCATTGGTTCCAGCTCTGCTCTGTGAATAGAAACAGACAGGATTTTACATATTTGTCAGGAGATTGTGGTGTGCTCTCAATGGGTTTTTTTTCTTTTTATTTAAAGTCAATAACATTTTTCAAGAGTTAAACAGAAGGATGAGTTTCTTCCCCCAAAGGAAGGTACACCCAAATAACCAACAGCCAACCTTTACTCAGTCCCTCCTTAGGTGAATATTCCCTGTTTGATATCAAGATTTATTTTCCTTGAAGAAATGTGCCAGGCCATGCCAGCAACATGAAAAATCACTGTGAATTTGTCAGCAGAAACATTTGCTCTGGAGTTGAGCTTGAAGAGCAGAGCCAGAGTCAAGGCTGGGACTGAAGATTAACTGTTTGTTCCATTAAATAATTTACTGGCCAAACACAGAGCATTGTAAAGTGTGTGTGTCTCAGGCCAATAAAGAAACATCTGCCCAGCAAAATTTACCTAAATGTAGCCCTCAATTGCATGCTTTGAAATTCCTCGTATAAATCTCATCTCCTTGCCTATCCAGAGGGTGTTAATCCCTCTCTCCTGGTGAGCTACAATCTTAAAATGCCACCCTGTGCATCTCTGCTGATGAAAGCCACGAAGGCAGGAGAACATAAGAATTTTCACAGCTGCCAGCTCACAACCCAGCAGAGCTTTTCAGGTCTGTGCCTCATTGGCAGTAAAGAGAACCTCTGTAAGGAGGATTTTTCTGGCTATTTTCAGTAAACACACAGGGAGATAAATATATGCTGTTTCCCCCAAAACACTCCTCAGCAAAGTATTGGTTTTGCTTCAAAAAGTAAAATTCTTGCCGGTAAATAAATTTGTTTCCCCAAAGTGAGCCACTTTCTAAATGAAAGCACAAAATTTTCTGTTTGTTTCAATAACTACCGGGCAGTAAGGTTGAAAAAGCAATAATTTGAGAAGCTGTGTTGTACACAATGAAGAATCATTTAGCCTTGGCAAAAGGATGGATCCTGGCTTTGGCATGCTGACAAATGAAAGAATAATTTTCCAGTATTTTATCCCTTGGACATTGCCTGCTTTTCACAAGACCTTCACATGAAGTAAATTGGTGTTTCAGTTCTCCTCTAACCTTGCTCTGCTCACAGGTTAAAAAAAAAACTAACAGCGTTTAATAGAATGAACTCCTAAAGCACGAGAGAGGGAGTCTGACTGATGTCACTGTGGGGACATGGTCTGAGGGCTCATCAAACCCACTGATGAATAAATCTAAGTGTAAAATCATGGGAAATACTGGAATCTCTATATCTATGTCCCCAAAAAGCACTTTCTTGTTTACCTACTAATTCCAGAGTGTCAAGAGAAGACTCATTATTCACAGACAGCACGATAAAGTTTGGCATCCCCTGTAGGCATTCATCCACCACTATCACAGGGACACAGAAAAGTCAAGTAGACCTTGCATACAGGCCTTTATCTTCATTTTCCTTCGAGGTCCTTGTACAGAAACAGCTGAAGTAGGTACAAGGGTTCATCTAGATCGGGAACACTGGATTAATTTAGTAGATTTATACAATGCTGAAAGAGTTTGTAGGGTACTCTTGGGTTGTAGGGATGGTTTCTATGGGATTGTATCAAAGGTCCTCTTCTTACTTGCCTTTTTTTCCCCCTTCTCATCAAAATCCTGTTGCTGAATGTTCAGCACCTCTGTGGTGACAGCCCTGTCAGCTCCTGCCAGCCCAGGTATTCCCAGGAATGCAGCAGGTATTTCCATGCCCATACTGTCCCCAGCTCATCTGCAGGGGCTCACAGATTCAGGAGCCACTTGGGCAGGCAGCAGTGGTTTGGATGTCCCTGCAGTTCAGCCACAGCTCCTCTACAAGGGCCAGGAGAAGAAGGAGAAGTGCTGCTCCAGCCAGGGAGGTCTGTGCCCACCACAGGGGCTTTTGTATGCTAAGGGAAGAGAAGGAAAATATATTTAATAGCTCCAAAAGTCACTGCTACCACTGTATTTTGCATTCCTTAAATATCTAAGCACACAAGGATTGTTTTTGCAGGAAAATGAGTAGAAAGAGGGCTGCTGTGCTGAGCAGTTCATTGCTTGGCCCGGGGTATTTCCTGGTGAATTATCCCTTAGCACTGCAAGCAGTAACCCATTCCCCAGGACAAGAAAAATGATCAGGAGGCTTTGTAAAGGTGAGACAATTCCCTTTAAGCCAAGTTATATTTAATGTCAGTGAGAAATTATTGGAGGAATAGATACAGAACTAAAAGCACATCACAGAAAAATTCAGAAAATGCCGTTTGTTCTCACTTTTCCCCCACTTCTTCATGCAGGGAAGATTGAGTTAAGACTTAAAGCATGAAGGCAAGCAATGCTTTAGTACAGCATTTAAAACATTTTATTTCACCCAAGTGAAGGCTTGCAGCATCTCGTCTGAACTCCTGCATCGCCTGGGTCAGATACTTGCTACCAGAACCTCCAGCATTAAGACCATAACTTCTGGTTGAACCAGATTGTTTAGAAGAAAATAACCCCATCTTAATTTAAGTTTTCAAAGAGAGAATTCGTCATATCCCTAGGCAAATTGTTTCAGATATTAAATTCTCCAGTGGCCAAGAATGCACACCTTAGTACTGGTCTGAATTCTTCAGCTTCAGCTTTCAGCCGCAAAACCTCATTATAATTTTGCTTCATTAAAGAGCCCTTTCCCCACACCAGAACCCTTTTGCACCAATGGTTTGTCACACAGAGAAGCGTGGGGTGATGCCCATGCTGTCAGGGAGACACTGCATGCAATAGCCAGTAAGCCGTGTAAATTTCCTACATTTACAGGAATCTCCTGAGTAACCTAAATCAATGCCAATTATCCCATCTTTTATTTAGACCAATTAAACATTTGAAAGAAAATAAAGCGCGGTCAGTTGTGCTTTCAGCATGCACCCACAGCAGGGACAGCACTGCATCAAACGTAATTAAAGCTATATATTTATTTAAAGGTTTAGGTTGGGTATCAGGAAAAGGTTTTCACCCAGAGGGTGGTTGAGTGCTGGAGCAGGAGCAGTGGTCACAGCATCAAGCCTGACAGAGCTCAGGAAGCGTTTGGACAACACTCTTGGGTACAGGGTGGGATGGGTGGGATGTCCTGCACAGGGCCAGGAGTTGGGCTGGATGGCCCTGACAGGTCCCTTCCAACTCAGGATATTCTCTGACTCTATGAAATGGCAATATCAACACGAACCTGAAGCACCACAGCCTGGCATGGCTGTGGCTGCTGCTGGCCCCACAACCCCACAGTGCAAAAAGCCCTGGGCTGCGGAGTCACAAACCAGCAGGAGAACGCACTGCGAGGGGGCCGCTCCCGTGCCCGTCTGCACCTCACAGCGCAGGCAGTTGGAGTTGTGCTTGGCACGGGAGCTTTGAAGGCAAACAATGCAGCACCTGATTGTTATTTTCCACTGGCCTGTCGGAGGCTGCAGGAGGAGCAGCGCGGGTGAGGCGAAGCCGTCCCGGGAGTGCCGCGGTGGCTCCGGCGTGTTGCGGCTTGACGGCTGCGGCGCGTGGGCCGTGCTCCTCCTCAGAGGCTGGCTCGCAACTCCGAGCGATGGCAGAGCACGAAGTTAACTCCCTGCCTGCCTCCTGGAGCACCACACGGGCTGGAAGAACGGCCCGCACAACAACGGCGCTGCTCCCTCGCTCTTTCCTCGTGTGGTGAGGCTCGGACAGCCCTCAGGGGGCTGTGGTTCACTGATGGTCGCTTTGCTGGGTGAAGGAGGACAGAGGTGAAAGAGCAACACCCCTGGGAGCAGCAAGGCCTCTGGTTTTCCACATGGTGGATGTGTTTGGAGGCGATGATTTCTGCCATGGTCAGTGGTTGTCGCTCTGAGTTTTGCAGTTCTTCGATGTTTTCATTTGCTGTAACAGTTTCTCACGCATTTTCTGTAAACATAGCCATGTTTTGTTAACTGTCCCTTATTGTTTTCATTCCATTCTCCTAGGCGGAGACGTTTGATGGATTTTCCCTTTGACCAGTGTGATTGAGGGGTGGTAATTTCTCCCTCCAATCCACGGTGATTTCTAAGAACATATATAATAAAGCACGGGGCTCTGACCCCCCTCTTGCTTCCTTGCTTCTCTCCTGACAAGGTGTCTGCGTGGTTCTTTCGTGTCCAAGTGCGACAAGTGGTGGTGGCAGCGCGGCTGCGATCGGCGTTCCCAGAGGAAGCTCTGCTCAAAGCAGGGGAACCTCCTCGGTGCAGAGGCCACATCTTCGAGGAATTCAACTGCACTGGTAAACAGCAGCTGTGTGATAACGCACCAAATCTATACCTTCATGGGCAGCATGAATGGTTCAGGCAAAGCAGTGAGGTACTGGGGGTTCTTGGTGATAAACATCCCTTTACCTATGATTCTTATAAACCCAGAGATTTTGCAGAAGGGACAATTCATTTTCTCACTCAACTTTTTATCATTAAGGTGTGTTTTGGCTCAGGGACAGCTCAAGCTTCAAGGGTTCTGCTGGTTGTTTTGTTGGGTTTTTTTACAAGGGCATGTAGCGACAAGACAAGAGGGAATGGCTTCAAATTGACAGAGGGCAGGTTTAGATGAGATATTAGAAAAAAAATTATTTACTACGAGGGTGTTGAGGCCCTGACACAGGTTGCCCAGAGAAGCTGTGGCTGCCCCATCCCTGGGAGTTCAAGGCCAGGCTGGACAGGGCTTGGAGCAACCTGAGATTGCATAATCTAAATGAACTCTAAGGTCCTTTCCAACCCAAACCATTCTGTGAGTCTCTGACCAGTACATTTTAAAGAAGTGTAGTTCTTGGTCTTCACCCTACTTTTGAGCAAAAGAATAAACAAAAGCCAGCATTTCCAGGAACTCTTCCAGCAGAGAGCCAGAGGGAACTTCTTAGGGAAGCTGGAGGTGTCTCAAACTGAAAGGGGGGACATCAGCATAGAGAGGGTTGAAGAGGAGAGTTCCTAGACACTGAGTGTTGGGTTATTAGATAATTAGATTAACACTAATACTAGATATTAGATTAATATTCGCTATTTTCATTAATAGTCTTGGCACAGGAAATAGGAGCACGTTGAATTTTGTTGATAGCATAAGATTGGAAAGGTTCAACAGAGGAAGATGGAAATTTCTGTTCAGGGAGAATGGGATTAGAACAGACAAGAGTAAAAAAAAGACTGAATTCACTGGTACAATGAATAGAGTTGTGCTGCTCAGGATTAACAGCAACAGTTATGCCAAACTTTACCAGCTGGCAATGACAAGAAAATGTAGAACACATGGAAGTTAACAAGTTTTGAGCTATTGAGAGAGATTCTGGAGTAACTTTTTAGATGGTAGAGAGGGAAAATTCCTGCCTAATCTTAGGCTGGCTCTGGATATGCAGAGGACTACACAAGGTGATGATGATCTGATGATGGGGTTCAGCATCTCGGGTAGAGGCAGGAACTTTGAACAGCAGCTGCTAATGTCTGCTCTATAGATCAGTGGGTGCTTTGCTAATTAAACCCTTTTTGTGATGACTATCTCCATTACCATTTTCTACGTTTTTTAGGGTCACCACTATAATCAACCTGAACACCATGTCTCCATATATACATTTCTTTGCAAAATATTTATTCAGAAATGTTCAAAGCAGACCTCGCTCCAGACTGAGGCCTCTTCTTACCTGCCAGCAGAGATCTTCCTCACCCCTCAGCAGCTGACTGAGGAAACATTTGTCTACAAACAGGTAATTTGGGGTGATGATAGCCTTTGTGTATACAAAACACTGTTGCATTAAACACATCACACGCTTCAGAGGCAAAGGCAAAGTACATCAGGTCAGCAGCTTCTGAAGTTTCTGCAGCACGGCTGGATGAAAGTAAAAGCCACCTTTAACAAGGGGGGGTGATACTGAGCAAACCAAAGAACACCAAGAGTAAAGCTGGGGTGTGAGTAAAGACAGAAACATGCTTTTAGTACTCACTTCTAAGCAAGTTACACTCGGTACACGAAGGCTCTGTTTCTCCTCTGAGCAGTAAGATGTTACCAGCAAAACCTGGGTTAGAAATAGAGATATTTGCAATGCTTTTATTACCATTATAGTTCATCCAAGATGATGTGTCTGGTTTGAAAGTCGCAAAAAAACATATTCTCGTTAAAAATGCTGCCAAAAGGCTAAATGAAAACAGCCCGCTGCTGAATCCCATGTTTGCAGCATTACCAGTGGGTTTTTTCAAGGGTGTTTATATAGACCGAGTTTCATTTAACAAGGCAAAAGCCGGAGCTCTCACATACTCCATTATTTCTCTGCAGGTCCTTCTCACCAGGGTTAAGTCTTTACACTACTTCCAAGCAAAGCAGCCAAGAAAAAGAAGAAACAAATGCTACTACTACTGAGCACAGAGGCCTCCTTTGCAAGAAATGTGATTTACGGAATGAAGTTCCTGGCATGTCTGCTGCGGGCTGTCACAACGTGTGCCTAAAATCCAGGGCTGAAATATGATCCCAGCTCCTTCCAAGATGCGTTGTGGCTTCTAGCAAGTTCTTCTGGAAGCACAGGCAGCCCTTTGCTCGGGAGCTGGGCTCCTTCTGCGTGTCGCCTCTCTGAGAGCTCTTTGGGGGTGAGGAACCCTCTTAATTCCCTACAAAGCTGGTGAGCCCTACTTTGCTGAAAGTTCTGGAAACTTTTCTGTGTGGTTTGGAGAACTGATGCACTTGGAGAGGCACAGAGCAGAGCTTGTCCTGGTACCCAGGAGAGGTTTTGTATTTGTCCTGTCTTTAGCTCCCACACTTGTACATCAGACACTGGAATGCTGTGAACTGATCTGTGGTGGAGATCTCTTTCCATAAGTTCACAAAATGGCAAGGAAGCACGAGCAGCTTGGGGGCTCTCTGGCCTTTGCTGGCCCTGTTGAGGTTGAAGGTATTTTGATTCCCTTTCTGCAGTCCTTTGGGTGTTCCTTTTCCTCTACATGAAGGAAATGCCTTTTCACCATTAAGCCTTTCCTCAGCTGCATTTCAAACCCAGAAATCATTTTACATTTAGCGAATTTTACCTCCTCATCATTTTTCTTCTGTCTTCAAAGCCAGCAAGACAGCAGCATGGTCTGCCTCACCTTGCAGCAATAGAAGCCCCACCACTGTAAGACCCCTTTTTGCCAGCCTTTCCCCAGCCCTTGCCCACGGGTGATCCCATGGGAGACATCCCCCTCTCAAAGGGAACTGCTGAGAGTGGAGGTCACCAGCTCCCTTTCACTTCATTAGTGAAAACACACAGATAATCTCTCTCCCGGGATTTTGGGTAAAACCCAGTGTATCAGTTATACAAAGGAGTTGCTAATGTGCATTATCTGCTGATGAACAGGTATTTTCTGAGAGTAGGAATAAACAAACCGAGAAAAGTTTCTGCAAAACAAAAGAGCCAACAGAACGAGTCAAACCAAGCCTGCCTGACCGTTGACTCTGTGTTTGCTTCAGCAGGTCCTGGCTCTGGCCCCGTTTGAGCCACAGAGTTTTGAAATCCATGCGTTTCTTCATTCTCATCTTTCAGCTTTGCAGTAGAATTTTTTCCCCCCACAAACATCTCCGAGGCCATGTGGGATGTGGTCCAGCTCCCATTAAGGTCAGTGGGAGTGCTGCCACTGCTTCCCTGTGGGTCTCAGCCCTATCCCATTGTATTACATTTCCAACTGCAATTGGATACAGATTATTTTAATTTTTTTCCTCTCCTAGTGCCCACAATGGGCAAAGTATTTTCCAAACAGAAAAGGTCCCACTGCATGTCCCTAAATCTCTAGAGATACTGGAAAAATTCTTCTAATTAAATACATTTGACATGCAAGATCACAACTGTTCTCTAATAATTTTTTTAAAGACTTCTCTCTCATGTAGCTTTTCTTAACTGTACAATAGCAGGAATTAAATCCTGATTCTGCTGAAGTTCATGGGAGTTTTTCCAGTTAGCTTTGTTGGAACCATATTGTCTTGCTTCATCTCCATCTTTAACACTACTGGGTCACTACTGAAAATGTTCTGACAGGAACCATCACAATAATGCCTGGTTTGGGTGACTGGGTTAATCCTCAGGAAAAAAAAAAAATTAATCAAGTTCCCCCCAGACAGCAAAACAATAAATAGTAAAATGTTAGTTACACTGCATGATGTGAAGTGTTAGGGAGAACAACAACTACCAGGTGCTAACCGTGACCTTTATATGAAGACTTAGAGACAGACAGTTTAAAGACATCATGGACATCCCAAGATAGGGATTTCATGAAGGAAACACAAATTTACAGTGTTTGTGAACAGAGGGCTCAGTCTCTTCTCCCTAACAAACTGACCAGGAGGCAGTTTGGGACTATTTGGGACTCAATCTAGTTACTTAGGAAGATTCAAGTGACAGCTGCCAGCCAGCAGGAAAAACCTGACAGTCGCTTATTTGGGGAAAGGCGTGGGTTTGTCCTTACTGTGCACACAGTACAGCACCAGAGCTGAATTACATCACACAGCACTGCTGCTTTGTCACCAGGATGCTCCTCCTCATCTGGAGTTTTTACTGACTAACAGAGCCTGCTCTGCTTGCAAGGGCTGACACCCTAAAAGCAGGTTGTGATTGATGGCAGGTCCCTGCTGCCAGAGCAGCCTCTCCGAGTCACCAGCTGTGCGCTGGCCTCAAGTTTACACACACGCTCACGCTGTATTTACTGAGGTCAAGCAGGCTACATGCATGCTGTATTTACCAAAAAAAATCCACATTTGGGTGGCATGAACCCAAAGGAGGAACTCTGAAACTGCTTCCTGCTGCTGCTGCTGGAAAAAGGAGAGCCTGGATGCCTCCTGTTTGGACACATCTTGTGGGAAGGAGCCCTGACACTTCCCAGCAGAGCCAGCATGAAGGCGTGTGGTAGAGGCCACTTCTGCACACTGATTTCTGGTCATACTCACTGCCATTTATATCAGCCTTTAGGCTGGTTAACTAATTGCTGTGGCAAAAGGAAAAAAAAAGAGGTTTGGGCGTACTTAAAGATACATAAATAATGCCATTAATTAAAAAAGATGCCTGGAGCTTGCACAGCAATATCTAAAGCAGTGGATATCTCTGGGGATTCATCTCTTCCCCCAAGTAACAAGCAACAGGACAAAGGAAAGGTTTGTGCCAGAGGAGTTTAGATTGGATATTGGGAAAAGTTTCTTCACTGAAAGGGTGGTCAAGCACTGGAAAAGACTACCCAGAGCAGTGGTGGAGTCATCATCCCTGGAATGTGTGGATGTGGCGCATGGGGACATGGGTTAGTGGTGGCCTTGGCCATGCTAGGTTAATGGTTGGACTCACTGACCTTGGAGGCTTTTTCCAACCTTATTGATGTTTACATTCTGGGATTATCTGATGATGATATTGATCCATAGCATCTTCTCTCCAAGCCACAACTCCAAGTTTTTGTCAGAGAGTTCAGATTTTGCTAATCACCCAGCAGAGGAGTTGGAGGATGTATTAGACCTCATTCCCTTTATCCCCTTTGTCTCTCCTCTGCATTTATATAAGTGGGGAAAGAAGAAACAAAGAGCAAATGCTCCCACCACATCAGCCACCTGCCAAGCCCTCTTGGTAGGGCATCAGTAGCATCAAAAACATTGGAATAGCTGCCCTGGTCTTGGGGGTCTGCTGTGTTCTGACATCCCCTTCATTGATTTCCCAGGATGTTAAGGAGAGAGAGAGAGTTCACGTTTCCAGGGTGATATGAGCCCTCGCCCACTTTAGGCAGACCCCCAGGGCCAGCTGGTGGCTTGTGAGCCACCCCAGTGAAATGGCACTTCCTACTGGAGCCTGGACAGAGAGCTGGAAATACAACATCCCTGCTGGGAAGGTCTTTTGCTGTAAAAGAGAAGTCAGAGGTTTTTTCACTAGCACCATACCTTGGTTTGGTGTGCTCAGATGCACCAGCAAGGACAGCAAGCTCTCAGCCAAATCAGACATGTCCAGGGAATCTGAGAGGGAGAAACACACTTTGTCTGTTTCTTTAACACTTTTAAGCCTGGAGAACACTACTTTGAACCCACAGTGGTTTTATCTGTAGCTCTCAGGACAAGCTGGACAAATGCCATTGTTCAGGACCTGAAAAGCAAATCTGGAGCCTGAGTTCAGCAGAGTTTTTATTGTACACAGTTATTGAACACATGTGTAAGCCCCATTGAACTAATAACCTCAAAGACATACTCACTTTATTTGTTCAACAGGGATCAGGTCAGGGATGTACTTCAAGTACTTCCAGGGCTCAAGGAACTGGGCTAAAATCACAGATCTGTCTTCTATTCTCATTACTAATATACTCATTAAGAAAGTTCTTCACTTTTTTCTGCACCAACTTTTATAATAAAGGCACCCCACAACAGCTGTAGACAAGATTCCTCTCCTGTTTAAGGGCATATAATCCCCAGCATGGGCAATATAAACAGGCTCGGCCACATAAAACAAATATGGATTTTGCTGGTGCTTTTTCCATATCTAAGAAAACCTACCCTAGTTGTTTTTTTCTTTTAAACATCAAAAGCATTTGGCTGCAGAAGCAGCCCAGAAGTGGTTCTATACTTTGTAAGTATATTAAAAGTCAGAATAGCTGCTCACGAACATACTGAATGGATTTTACTCGTTTCCCATAATGGAGCCCAGGCTGGCATTGCTTTAGACATTTTAGTGCAGAAGAAATGTCAAGCATGCACTCATCCCCTGACTGCAGTTCAAATCAAACAAACCAGGCTAGACAAGCTAATAACAAGCTTTGTTCACTCCAGTATGGCAGCTATGGAAATATGCCTCATTTTATATGTTATTACATGCATGAGCTGAAAAGGCCACTGAAAAAGCAACCAGCATTGTTTTTCTTTTTTAAGTGACCAGTTCCAAGCTACTTATTTAATCAAGAAATAATAATTTTAAAAAGCACATAGTACTTGCAGCATGGAAATCTTCATAACTCAGTTTTCTCTGTCACAAATTATGATTCACATAAGTAGACTTTTCTTACTACTGGAAACATATATGGAAGCCAATGTTACCAAAACTTGAAAGTAAATAAGTGCCAATTTTGGGGGTTAATTTATAAAGGCAATATGACATGCCTTGTTGTTTGCAGCTCTAGTGCCAAAATAAAAAGCAAGAACAATTTATAGTTTGCTTCTCATATAAAAATTAACATTTAAACTTGAATTATTGTGCAGCTATATTTAAGAGGTGGTCTGTCTTCAGGGTGGTTTGCTATCTCCCTTTTTAGGAACCAAAAACCCCTTTTCAGCTGGCGTCTGACAGCTTTGCAGGGTTCCTGAGTGAAGATGGCAGGAATCCACATTCCTCTCCATGCACATCCCTCTGCTCTACAGGAAATAAACTGGAAGCAGCCCTGGCATTGCTGGAGATGCCTCCAGAACTGGACTCTCAAAACCAGCAACCCAGTGCCTTGCAGAAGTACCTACATTAACCTCTTTCCTTCTAAATTCCTACGCCTATATTCCAAATATTTACCCTAGCAAGCATTACCCAGCCTATGGATTCCAGCTGCAATCAGCATCCTGCCTCCCTCTGCATGGATGGTTTGGAGGCCTTTCCAAAGGCTCCCAGGTGCCCGAAAGCATCAGATCTGCTTTCCTCCAAAACAGCTTCTTATCACAGAAACACAAAAGGTCACAGAAACAGTCTGCAGCCTTTCTCAGCAAAGGGAATAAATGTGCAAACAAAGCCATTAGCAGTTTCCAAAATAAACCCCTATTCTCTGTCGCCAGGAGCACAGAGTGCCACATATGCACTGCACAGAAATGCCTGCTCACGTGGCAGCTGAGCAGCTGTGGGGAGCTGGGAGCCAAAGCAAAGCTCTCCCTTTGGCCACAGAAATGCCACCTTAATTAATTATTTTGATTCTCTATACTTAAAAGCATCAGAGATAAGCACAGGGAGATCAAGAGGAGGGTTTTTCACCTGCCAGCACACTTTACTGCCCTCTCCAATTAATACCCACATGCAACAGGTGTCACTTTAAAAAAAGAAAAAAAAAATTCTAAAAAGTGTCCTGGAGGACATACACAGAAATTACCAGGGAGCCCTCTGTGCCACAAAACTTTCAGCAGAGACACTGCAGCCAGAAAAAGAGAGACTCAACAGCAATAAAAGCAAACATTCCGAGGCAAGAAATGGCAAAAATGTTTGAGTCAGCACTAATAAAGATTTTTCCTGGTTATTATTTTCCTTATCAGCCTGGCAGGGACAATTCACCCCTCTTGCACTCCCCCAGTGCTCCAGGGCAGGCGACCCTCTCTCCCCTCTGGCATCCCTGTGGAACTCACTCCCATTGCCCAGGAATGTCTCATTTATCTGTCCTCTCTCCCAAAGTTTGTTTTCCTGCTGCCATGGTTCTCCCATTGCTGGAATAAACACGAGCCGAAGTCTCCTGCATGACTCAGGCTCCATTTGCTTTGGTGGGAACTCTTTGGCACATCTGGGAGACCCAAACCAGGTCCTCCAAACTCCAATCTTCTCAAACCTGGGCTTGCCCTCTCCCTAGAAATTTCCCATGGATTTTGTAGCTTCAAACCAAAGCACACCGTCCTCATTGTCTCCCACTTAATCTCTTACCTTCAGATTACAGAGTTTGTGGAGCAGAAAACACATCTTCTGGTCAGAAACAAATAAATAAATCCTCGTAAGGCCCAGTTTAAAACAAGCAGCTGAGAATTGGAATTAAATAATTAATAGTGGCAGGTATTAATGGGGCAAACAAATTTAGAGAGGCTGCAATTATACCTAGGTTGTACTTGTTTGAAATGTTAACTGTTTGATGAGACTTAACACCCAGCTAATGAGCTTTTAAAAGCAATTCCCACATGCAGCCACCTTCCTTTGCTCACAGAAGGGAAGCAGAGTGTCTGGCAATTGCCGTGGCCATCAATCCAGGGCTAGCAGCTAATCCTGTTTTATTACCATCATTAGCCAAATACACGGACCATCCACAGAGCAGCTGCCTGCTCTTCCTCTTTCTCCCCCTCTTCCTCTCCCTGCTCTCCAACCTCTGCACCTCCACACACAAGATGATGCTGTCAGTCCACCCAGGTTACTTTGTCCAAGTGCTGCTTTCCTCCCCATTATCCATCCCACAGGAAAGGTGTTCAGGTTACACAGCTGGCCTGGGCGCCTGCCTCCTGCTCCTGCACGTACACCTCCTCCACCTGGAGCTCCAGGAGGGGCTCCCCACAGCTGCATTTAGTTCTGAAGGCTAAACTCCATTTCCTGAGGCTGGATGTGGCCACTATTCCCCCAAAACTGTTCCTCTGTGTCCAGCAGCTCCTACCTGGGCTCACTCAGCCATCCTTGCTACTGCTCTTACTTTTTGCCCTCTCCCAAATTCTCTGTGCAGATACCATTAAACTTGCACTGAAAGGGTCTGATATCAAAAAGTGCATATGAAAAAAATCCTTACAAAGTTTAAAATACAAAAGTCTAATAGAACCAAGAAGAGAGCGGGTATCTGCACTCAGGGGGAGCCTGTGGAGATTTGCAACACCTGAGAGGTGAAAATGTGCAAAGATCTATGCCAGGAAGCAAAACTGGGGAGAGTAATCCATGAACGTTCATTTTAGGTTATTTCAGGAGAGTTGAGGTGAATAAATGAAAACCATCGTTAGAGCCTTGCGTGAAACAGTCTGCAGATTTTATTTATTTATCTTTAGCTGGTCCTTGGACTTCTTTTTTTCCAAAAGGCATGTGTCCCTTCATTAGAAAAAGGTGGCTAAAGAATATTCTTCAGTACTGGAGTTGTTTTACCCGCACGGCAAGGAGAAGGCAGGCTTTTTTCCAGCCTGTAGAAAGAAACAAAGACCAAGCTCACACCTGCGTCTCATGCCAAAGTAAGTAAACAAATGCACTGTGAGTTATGGGGCCTTCATTCTCTCAGCTGCCTTTGCTTGTTTGCTTGCCCAGCTCCATTTCTTCATGGCAATGGGCCATTAAAAAAAAAAACTCTTTATCTGCTACTATTTACACTCAGATTTTGGTTTTACAAGGCGTGTCATGGAGAGCACAAACCAACATCTTCAAGCCCAGGTGCCTAATGCTGGATTTCTCACTATGTGCTGTGCAGACCTATCCAGTTCCTCAGAGTATAAATCCTCATCAGGCCATGTTTTTTCCTCAGGTGTGAGTTCCCTTTCCTCCATTCTGAATGCTTTAGGCCAGACATCCAGTTTTGGATCCTTTCAAAGCCTGCCCAAGGTCAGCCACTCTGAAAATTTCTGGGTGTATTGATCCCTGGGCGATTGCCAGTTAACAGTTAACTGGGCCAGCACTGATGCTGCTGTGGCAAGAATCCCACCATCCTGGTGCTGCCTGATAACCAGAACTATCACCAGATGAAAGGAGCAGAGTGGTCTTCCCCCAGACTCCAGGGGACAGAAAAAGGGAATGGAGCAGAAAAAGCCATAAAATAACCTTACCACCATCATATGCTAACTTAGCTGGCTACAAGCACACTCTTTCTGCATTCTGCACCCGGCATCAAATGACAGAACCAATAATGTTATCGTGTGCCAGCCTGCACAAGCCAAGCCTTGCTAATCTCTCCTCACTCATTCTCTCTGCGCCGTGCCGCCGTACGCCGTCCCAAAGAGCTGAATTGTCCCTTTGTCAGTTCAGGTACAGTCACTAGCCCTGGTACAAGCCCACCCCCCCTCCCCAGAGTCCCCATTGTCCCTGGTTGTTTACTGTGGGTGCATTCGCTGTGGGACAGCTGGTGACTTGTGGCACTGGGCATTGTCCTGCTGCCCAGCATCCTCGGCAGGGCACCAAACAAAGCTCATCAGTGTCCCTTTGTACACCAGCATCTCACATGAGGAGGGACAAGATAAAGGAGGTTGCTGAAGCCGTGGCTTGTCTTAATTTCCTTCATGGTATCGTAACCCCAGAGAGGAAAGCGCTGTCTCAGTGCTGCCTGCATCCTGCACTCCCACAGCCACAAGAGATAAGTGATGCTAAGCCAAGCAACAGCTCTGTGCTCTGTTTGCAATACATATTCTCCCGTCACATCGTGTAATTCAGTGATCCCATGCCAAAATCCTAATTCAAAGCAACCAGCGGGTGTGGGGGGGGTTTGAATTAAAACAGAGTGGTGGGAAGACTTTTCAGACCCTCAGCAGTGGCTTCAATGCTGGTTGAGCCCCAGTTCCACCATGAGGGTCTGTGATAAGGGACTGAGTACTTTGGAAATGTCCTACCAACCTTTTCTGCTTGGTGGAAAGATTTTCTGCAGCATTTATTGTCCACTATGTAGAGAGGAGGGGACTAAGGGGCAAGGGAGAGCCAGAGTATTTAGGGTTGTCAAGGAATGGGAGAAAGCAAAAGCGAATGAATAAACTGCTTTGCTTTTACTTGCATGAGACAACTTTACAGACAGAGTTACAGGCATAGCCCTGGGGAGCAGCAGAACAAAACTCCTCATGGCAGAGCAGGAGAAAGTATTAGGCAGAAAGGAAAATACTGAGAGATGAAAAGGTTAAAGAACTGGGTCATTTCATCAGTAAGGCAAATCCATACCTTGAATTAGCTGCATTTATGCAGTCTGTAGCAGTTTGTAATTATGTTTTGTAATTGTTTTATTCCTTACGGGTGGCACGATTGAAAAGCACGTAAGAGTGGCTGAGTCAGATCCATCCCACTTCCCACAGGACCAGCAGTGGATGCCTGGTCCTCCCAGCTCCTACCAGCGGCCTGGGAGCTTTCTCAGCAGCTCTTTTCACCTGAGTCATTGCATTTCACAACCAGTGACGAATCCAGCCTTCATTCATTTTCTTAGTTAATTTTAAAAAATAATTTCTATTTCTGTCCTTCACAATATCCTGTGGAAATGAGTCCCACCAATAATTTTGTGGTGGGCTAAAATATTTTTTCCTTTACTTGCCTTGCCTGCTGCTTGATCTTTCTACTACTTATGTTTGTTTTTATGGTAGCAGTCAATAACTGTGCTCTAATTGCATGTGCCTTATGGACCTGTTCAGGTTTTCCTCTCCCCTCCAGATCAGTAGGAGGATTGTTCAGCAAACAGCTTCGGAGGGAGGGTATTTCCTCCAGGAGTAGGCAGCAAGGCAGAATGGGGAAAAAAGAGACATTAAGAGCAACCTAACGGAAAGAGCAAGGCTGTGGGAATTGAAAAGGTGTGAGGCACAGCTTGGGGTTGAGTGATTGATGTGAGGTCTTAAAGCAAAGCCCAGAATGTGATGAGTTTCATTTTCATAAAAAACACTGCAGTCATTATGTGTGGCCAGGAGGCTGCACAGCACTAAATATTGCTGATGTTTAAGAGCTCCTTTTTAAGAGCTCGGACCTTAAAATATCACGTGTGGGCACCAGTGAGCAGTTATTTGTGGTGAGTGGTTACCAACGGACAGAGAGCCCAGCTGCCATAAACATTGCAACTTTATTTTCTGCCTTTGTACTGCTCTTCCCCAAAACGTGCCAAATAAAACACGTCCTCCCAAACAGACCCGCTATTATTTTATGGTCTCGCCATGCTGGGTTAGAAATTGCAGTGTCATGAAAACATCCTTTAAATAAATAATAAAACATGATATTCCTAAGGCAGGGGGTTTCATCTTGAAGGAGCCTGCACAGCCTCACAAACCCCCCACCACATCCACTGCTGGGACAGGTAACAGCCTTCAGCAGCGCTGCTCAGCGGTTCAGGCCAGCAAATGGGGAATAAATATTATACATGGCATTTAACAAGGCCTTTTCCAACCTAAATGATTCTATGAAGTACAAATTCCACTCCATTTCCATGCTCTGCACTCAGCTGCAGGAAAGGAACTTTTCCCTGTGAACACAGCAGTAGCCCATGAGAATACCCAACGTGCATTCTGCACCAGGGTTTGCTTATCACCGTGGGTGTGTTTTTCTAGAAGTAAAGTTTCTGCCCCACAGGTTTTACAATCTGAAGTGCAACAAGGCAAGGTAATGAAAACAAAAGAATGGAAAGAAGAAAATTGATCTCAAGACCTAGAAATAAAAATGTGATTAAGTCAAATGCACACGTGCTGCAGGTTCCAGGATGAAGGGCAAGATGGAGAGAACCAGAAGCATACCAAAAAGGATTCATGCTAAGAGGTATACAAAGTTTTTCCAGAGGAGGAAAAAGACTTTGCCTGACACAGTCAAATGAGTCAGGAAACAAAAAAAAAATAAAGCTCAATGCCCAGTTATATTAAAAAAAAATCTAAATTTTTAGACTGGACACTGCGTTAATCATGATCTAGACTGGGAAACGCCACTGAGAGCACAGCCCCAGAGCAAAATGCCTCTCCCCTCCTGTGCCTGACTGTAAGTGATGCTTTCCTGGCATGGGCTGGCTTCTCTGGGGAAGTCTCCTGCCACCAGCCATGGTTGGTGTGTTTGGCGTTGGGATCACTCCTAGACAACATTCACTTCCAGCTGGGAATCAGTGAGATCACGGAGATCACAGTCCCACAGGAGAGGGGAGAGGGCATCCAAAGCCTGATGAAGCATCAGTTGCTTCTGTGCAGAGATATAATTTTTTCTTAATAAAATAGGACAGCACTTGTGAGAATCAAAGACTTCAAAGTCCAATCATTTTGTTCCCCTGAACTTCATTCTATGAGTTAAATCCATCATTCTGTGAATGAAGTAGTTCAAATACAATGGGATCCAGCAGCAACCACAAGTATCAGTGACTTCTTCAAGGAGTAGCCCAGCAAAAATACACCTTCTCCTTCCATATTTATTACATACACTTTGGAAAGAAAATGAAAAAAAAAACATATTTCTTTTTTTTTGTTTTACTTCCCTGACTTTTTCTTTCAGCTGTGCAGTGACATTTCAGGTAAGGCAGCAGACCAGAGCACCATTTCCCCATCATTATGCAGAGAACAGAGGCTGCAGTTTCAAAATTTATCTGCTTTTTTTTCACCAGTGACAACAAGAACAAGCAGACCATGCCATAAAGCTTCTCCATGCCCTCTTCCAAATTCTGCTGCAGCACAAATGCCAGTAAAAATAACAATTTTCTGCTGGGCTGTGAGGAGCAATGTTCCCCTGGAAGCGATGTTGAGGCTCTGGCTGCCCACAGGCACAGCCCCGAGCCATGGATGCTGCATGAGCTGCATACAAAATTTTCCTGAAGTTTGGATTTGGAAAATAAAATAAATATGTTTTAAAGAATCCTCACTAAATGAAGTCACATTTTTGGAAGTGAGTAGGTTTGGGTGTTCTGTATAATGATAATAACAACAATAATAGTAATAATAATAATTTCATTTGAAGCAGCATATCAGAGGACTTAATTTAGGAAAGCAGCCTGTGATAAATGGGGAAGCTACAGGGAGCGCTTAGAGATCCCAAACGAATGAGCAGGAGGTAAGGAGGACAGGAATCTGCTCACCCAGGATGTGTGCAGAGGACACAAGGCCTTTTAATGCTCTCCCCGTAACTAGTGGTGGGAAAAGCTGAACATGTTCAGGCCTTTAATTACCTAACTGTTCTCTTGGACTGGGCAGGCAGCAGGCAAGAGGTGCTGTTAGTGCTGCAGCAGACGAGATCTGCAGATCCCAGCTCACATCTGATTACGGGCTCAAATCTGTGGGTGCAAAATTAAAGGCTGAATTCCAACCAACTTTTAAAAGTTGCCTTTCAAGTGGTGAAACAAGAGCCTCCACCCATTCCCCAGCTGCCTGTGATTTATCTGGGCTGAAAGCTTGCCCAGCATCATTGGCAGGTAAAGAGGCCCTCAAGCCTGGTATTCGGGGCTAGAGAGAGTTAAGGGTACTTTTCCATGTAAAGTGGGTTTGGGAAAGGAATGCCTTGAATTTTGATGATATTGGCCTGGTTCTCAGCTCCGGGGCGGTAATGCAAAGCAGCACTACTGCATTCCACTTGCCGTGCTGAGGAGCAAGTATTAACCACAAGTGAGCAGTGAAGGCAAGTGATTAAATAGCAGGGCTGCCCTCCCTGTCCCTCCCCAAGGAGGATGAACAATGATGCAGCAAAAGGTTGCAACAGTCAGGCAGAAGCTGAAACGTTTTTTAAAAAATTATAAAATCACTTTTTTTTTCTGGTCTGGGAGACTTAGACAACTGTTTCCTTCACACTGGATGAGCTCTGCAGGGTCATGTCTGTAGCAGGTATTTTCAGTGCTGTACTCCCATCAACCAGCTTTTCCAAAACTGGGCCAGGACAACACTCACCTATCCTAATCCTAATTGTGAGCTCCTTGCAACTGGGAGCAGAAAGCAGGATGGCTTTACAGATGTTCTGGAAGGCTGGGCACAGCTGAGGGTTGGCAGAGGAGACTCAGCTTCTGGGCAGAAAGCTGTGAGGAGCTTTGCTCAGTGCTCAGTCTTTCCATTCAGAGGTCCAGGCCTGAATGCAGTGCCCAGATTCTCTCTCACCCTGCAGAGAGCCACATGCTTGTTTTCCTGGGAGGGGATAACTCTGGGATGGAAATGGTTCCTTAACTTAGCAGCTCAGATACTGTCTCAAGGACAGGACTGGAGCTGGAGAAAGGTAGAAACTCTCTCTAATCAACTCCAAGTCTACATCCCAGGTTTTCCACCATAAGTAAGACCTAGAAGGAAGCCTGCCCCAGTCCCACATCATATCCTTGTGACTCTCAGCAGTTCTGCTGCTCACTCCCCTCCTCTGCTGGCACTCACCCTGGATGAGTGCTGTCAGCTTGCTCACCACGACAGGGGAAACCAAACCAGATCAAACTACTCATTCTGCCGAAAGGAGAGGAAACATCTCTCATGCCCTTGCCAGCAGCCAGCCATGCAGCTCCAGCACTCCTCCCACCAGCAGCCTCCCCTGCAGCAAATCCAGCTCTGCTTCATCCCTGTAACCTGGCTCCACTCCATGGGAATAAGGTTTCTGCCCTGTTTGCTGTCCCAAGGAGATGGGGAGCACCTGGCAGAGGTCCCTGCAGCCATGTGAGGGACTCTGTCCTTTGCAAGGTCTGCTCCATTGCTGAGGGCTGTCTGAGATGCTGCTGAAAATCCCGAGGTTGCATTTGGCTCCATGGGCTTGAAACAGAACGACAAAAGCTGAGTGCCATAGACCCAGCACGGTCAGGAAATGCCTAAAGTTTGGGGAGCAAAGGACTGGCCCACCCAGTCCCTTCCTTGTGGAGAGATTCACCTACTCACCCCCTAAATGCTTTTCAACCCTTTGACATCACCCATGAAGCCCTTATATAATCATAGAACCACAGAGTGGGTTGGACTGGGAGGGAAATTAAAGTCTATACCGTTCCAGACCCCTGCCATGGGCAGTTATTTTTGTCTTCAAGTGATGAACACCAGAATAGACTTTTCCCTTTTCTCTTTCTCCTGTTGACATCACCCCTTCAGACAAAGGCCAAGGTCTTTCGGGAACTAGCTCCTTTTTAGAGTTTAATCCTGATGACTCTTCAGTCTTCAGGAGCTTGAGACAATCCCTGGAAAGCCTCACCCTCAAATCCTGCATTTTGACAATATTATTCTGTTATATCAATGCTCCTTCAGTTTTCCAGGTAGACACCTCTCTTGGGCTGCCAACAGGCTGGGAGTGCATCATCAGAGCTGGAGAGGAGAAGGTGATGACTGAGGCTGTGGGGAGAGAACCACGTCAGGACAGGAATCAGGAGGAGGAGTGGTCCCTCTGAGTCATTGCTTCCCCCTGGCAGGACGGATTATCCCAAACCAGGCTCCAAAGACAACACTGCAGCCCAACACAAGCTCTCCTCCTTTTGTGCCCAAGCCCTGTGCCACATCCCTCGCTGGACCTGTGCCATGCCCACATGGTCACATCACCTTTGCTTGTAGCCCAAATGGAAGGAGGTGTCCTGGTGGCCACACTGGGGTGGCACCGGGCTGGCCTGTGGCTGATTATTTCACTGGCCACTTCCTTGATAGCCATTATAACTTGGATGACATTTCTCATTTCAAATCCTAATTTTAATTACATTTAATGACAGGTTTCTTTTTTCTCCCTGCTTTCTGCCTGGTTACTCATGGTGAACTGAAGAGCCAAATTTCAAAATTAACTCCAGTTTCCAAATTGCCTTTCACACTTGCTGTTAATGCCATTAGTACTTTACGTTATTCCCATAGATACATGACCAGGCAAACATACACAGTCCCTGCCCTGCAGAAATTTTGGTAGAGACTTGAGATGTGACAAGGAACAAGCCCTGACAGTGCAGGGGCTGGAGTGAATGAGGTAATGAGTCTGCAGGCACGTGCACAGCTCGGTGCATTTCTGCTGAGAGATTAAATAGTTTGTTGTTGTTGTTTATTTAACTATTAAACTCAGAAGAATTTCTAGCAATCCTCATGGGGTATGGAACCACGGTTTTGATTCAGATCTATTGCTTGTGTCTAAATTAAAAATGGAAAACAGATGGTGGGTTATTAGATGGCTGCAGCAGAAGCCAACGATCTGTTCTGTCCCCGCGTCAGAGGGGAGTGAGTGCTACAATATGTGGAATCCATCCCTAGCTGTGTGTCACAGGTGTGGATCCAGTGTCTCTGCTCAAAAACAAAGCAGCCAGACCTAGGTACTCCAGCCAGACCAGCTCTGAAGGTTACTTACAAAGGAAAAGAAGATCAAAGGGTTCAGTTCATGTCCATCCTGAAGCTTCACCAAACCTAAAACCCCTCACTGCAGCCAGAATCAAAATCTGCTTTGTCTGTAGGAAATGGAAGCTGAGATATTTAATGTTTAACACCCCAATATATTAAAATGTTATCAAATCCTCTGTTTTGCTGTAACTGTGCTATCAGCAGAACCAGAGAAGGCTGGTGATAAAAGACATAGGCTGAATGAAGAAATCAGTCTTTCAAGGAGCAACAAACAGATCAGGTTAACGCCCAGGGAAGGGCAGTAATGGACAATGCTTGTGAGAGGAGATAGATACAACTCAGGTGTTCTTCTGCAGTGAAGGACAAGGAAAGGCTGAGCTACAAAGTTTTTTTACGTGGATATGCAGTATCTCCTTAAACAGCTTAGGGAACAAAATACAGTGCCAAAATGATTTGTGAAATCATCCAGGTCACAGAAAATCAATATTGTACACTTCTGTTAAATACATGTACACACAACTCACCTTGGCAGCGTTCATGCCTTGGGCTCCCTTTCAGACCAGTCACTCTTTTTGCAATCCCCATACCCCAACTTCTCGTGTTGAGCATTTGACAAGTGCTTTAGATGCGACATAAATCCCTAGCCAGCACTGCATGGACAGCAATCATTTGGGAAACTCCCCCCAACCTTCCCCCAGCCAGGCAGGAGCATTTCCTGGGCCAAGCAGACACAACTGCAAACCCTCAGGAGGACGTTGTCCATTTGGGTTTATTTAGCAGAAACCTTTGGAACAAGGGAAAGGAATTATGATGCTGGTGAGGGTCTGGTAAGACCAAAGTTCAAATTTCATCTCTGCCCCATTGAGATACTGCACAAGGCATTTAATTCTGCTTTTCAGGTCTTCTCTGTAAAAGAGGAGCAGTGGGATTCTTCCTCCCAAATGGAGAGAGGTGCAACACCCAGATCATCACCACGTGGCAGATGCTGCACAAATGGGGACAGTGATTGCTACAAAGAAATGCTTTAAGGCAGAAAGTCCAAAGACAAGAAGTTGAAGCCCTACAAAGCTTTCTTAGCAAATGAAAGCTGAAATACACTTAAGGCTTGAGGGAATTTAATGGAATATTTTCTAGAACTGTTTGTAGAGAGGGGTAGGATGGTTTCTCACCCATTGCCCTCATCAGGGTAGAGCCTGCACCATGGATGCTGCAGAGCAGCAAAAGCTACACATCCATGTTCACTGCAGTGTGGAATTAAAAGACATGTCTTGCACTTCAGGAATCGTGAACTTCAGCAGGCACTCCCTGCACTCTCAGCCTGCTGAATACCTGCCAAAAAAAGAAGCCTGTCATTTCTGTAACAGCATGCATCTTTTGTTTGCCATGGTATTTTTCAGGGGGAACATTGAATCTGCTTTAGTAAAAAATTAACATCTGGAGATTCTCAGTTTTGAAAGAGCAGGTGATGTGTTTGGCAAAGGACAAATCCATGACAAAGAATTTAATAAAAGGGGGAGACAGGATAGCTCATGGGACCATTACTTTAAGCTTCCAACTGCAGTGTGAAATGGTGCTTACCAATAGTAAATGGTGGAGTACTGCTAGATGTTAATATCCTCTGCATCACACCACTGTCCTCCTATTTACATATATATTAAAATGACCACAACTTCCCTGTTTGTGCTTCCTTGCTGGAAACATTCTGGGGAAACAAGATTATTAATGGAAAATTCATAAAAGCAAGGAATCACATGGAAATATTGGAGGGCGTTTTTAAAATGTGAATTCCTGACTCACAACCATTCCCATTTTGTCAGGAAATCTGCTCCCAAGAGTTGCCTTTGTGACCAGTGTTGGGTGTTCACACAAACACAGATGATATATCCACAGTGATCCATTGCCTGGCAGCACACAGGAGCCTGCAGGGAAGGGGAGTTTGAGAGTGTAAGATTGCTGTAATAAATAAATAGCCAGCCAATCTAGGGATTTCTTTTCCATAATGTATTCTTGAAAAAGTTATGACATATTTCACCTGCCTGCGGATAACATACACAGCAAATGAAAATTTCAGTTTTGAATTTCTGTTTTGTATTTGCTCTGGACAACTAAGTACCTCGACCTTTTTAGCCACAGATTGTCTGGGACAACCCAAGAATCAGATCAGGCTCTTCCATCCCAAATACAGACAGCTCCTTGTGCACTACAATGCAATTAATGTATTTTTACCACTCCTTTTGCAGCTTCTTTCTGCTTTCAAAGGTTAGACTGAAGCAAAGCTTGTGTGTTTAGGAGTCTTGAAAGCACCCAGGATCTTAGGACATGCAATAAAGATTGTTTTAGGCTCATGGACCAAACTCATCCTGGCAGCTCCTGCCACAAGTCCGGAGATTTCCTTGGTGGATGCGTTTGGCTCCAGGTGCCTGCAGCCACTGCCATGTGTTGAAATGTGTCAAATCCACTCACACTCACCCATTTCCCATGGGCTTTTCCAACAGGACAATGGTGCAATGGCCACCCTGCAAAGAAGCTGCTCATTTTTAGGGGGCCATCACAGCAGAATCACACTCTTGCTGTTTGAAGGACAGGTGAAAGCAAAGAAGTCAAAGTCAAGACTTTCCTTGTCAAAGGAAAAGGTGAGAACTACATTTTCTCTCTCCCCTTTAACTGGTTTGAGGGAGGAACAAATTAACTTGGGCTACAAAACTGCTCCTAAGCCTTGGAGACCATAGGGAAAGAGAAGGAACATGTCCTGTCATCTGAAAAACCAAATTAAGTGAAATGCTAAAACCACAAGATTTGTTTACTACAGGAAGCACTTACGTTTGCAGACCTGAGAGCAGTTTCTTCACAGCCCTGATTAAAATTACTCATCAAAACATTACACAGAATTAACTTCATTTCATATGGCGAACAATTATGCAGCTTGGGTGGAGTGGAAAATATCCAGCGTGTTTTAAGTTGTGTTTAGCAGAGGCATGTGGTAAAATGTCTCAATTTTCCTGCCTTAGAGCTGTGTGCCAACGTAGACTTTTACCAAGAAAAGCAAAGGTGAGCGGGGATGGAGAGGAGCTGGAAAAGCTCAGACTTTAAAACAGCAACACAGGAATGAAAAGCAGCAAAACAAAGAGGTTTTCAAAGACAAGTTTTGCTCCTTGTTCCTCCTATAAACCCATTTCAGAACCAAACCAGATAGAGAAAACAGGTTGTGTAGTGCATGATATGAGCAGTTTATTACAGGACAAACAGCTCTTTTTTCACAAACAATCTTGGATGTTCCAGAGCTGGGACAGGGTTTAGATGAATCCTTCTGTCCTCAGCTCTTGCCCATGGGCTGATGAGCTTGTATGTGACAACCACATTTGAAAGAAAATCCATGTTTTTTGACTTTGATTAAGATGATTAATGTGTCGTCCTCTAGCAGCTTTTCTGTGCTTAGCAAAGTCACAGGATGAGGTTCCTCACGATGCCTTTTAGTGGTGCTAAAGAAAGCTTGACAGGCACTTAATTTGGGAAAGAAAAACATAAAAAATAGATCCAGTGTAGACTCAGCCATGGCTGGGACCTGACTGTTCTGGTGCTGCTTGTTTTAGTAGCACAGCTTGGACTGGGGCACTATTTTTTTGAGTAACTATTGAAATAGGGGACTATTTTTCTATTCCAGAATGGATTAACATTTCACCTAAGGCGTAAAGGCTTATTGTCATAAATCCATCACAAAATTACAGCAATTATAAACGAGAAATGCACTTCAAGAAAATGAACTTAGTTTAGGGGAGTGGGGGAATATTTACTAGGGCACACAGCTGAAAAAACCTCATGCTGACAAAGCATGTTAAAAGATTTCATGTAGAACTCTTATCATAGCCAGCTCGTGTTTGCACAGCCTTTCAGTCAAATGGGTTTTACTAAAGGATATTTGAACAAGAAAAGAACCCTTGAATCAAGCAGACACCACGGATGAAAGACTCACAATTTTGACAAAGCTCACACACTCAAGCTTAAAACAAAAGCATGAAACTCCTCCAGCTTTATGGCCAACTTTATTCCTTTCATAGCTCTGGCTTTCAAATACTTTTTGAAAAAATGTTGTCATAACAATAAAGCGTGAATAGGCAAATCCATGTATTCCCAGTTGTTGTCCCAAGCAAACAAGAAAAACATTTCACACTTCACGATTAATACAATGTCCCTTTGTCCCAACACATGAAAGAGCTATTTAAAACAAATAAATGAAGAGATAGCTAGGTTTTCATGGAAGCCTGGAATTTTTAGAAATATTCAATGTATTTTCACATTTTGTTTTGCAATTGAATCCTTTCCACCAGCTCCAACAACACAATACCATCAAAAAATGCCAGAGGAGCTATAGAAGGGCAATATGTTGCATGCTGCAGTTGACTGTCATCAACTGAGAATATATTAAGGCAATTAAAAACCCTGCTAGGAAACCCTGAGGCCTCTGCCCTCGAGTGGTGAAGACCAGTGCCAATGCATTGACTGAAATAAAGCCCAGAATTTGCCCCAGGGTGTCAATCTGTAAATAGTTATTGATATATGGCTTTATTGACAAACTGGTTCAGACAGGAACGGCTTCAGTCTCTTTCCAGCTGGGCATTCCTGGTGTATCCACCACCACAGCATCACCCTAAGCAGCACTTAAAAAGGTAATTTATGACTCCAGCTCGGTCTTTGGAAGACCAAGGCCCACATGGTAACTGACATCCCTGAAATGCTTCCATCATTCCAGGCTGTGGCCACCTGAGATGCCACTTTCTGTGGTACTGAAAGCTGAACAAAGGAGATGGGAGCTGCAGTGGCTGAGGCTGGTGATGCCCAAAGGCTCTGCTGCAATCTCTGCTCTTGGCTGAACACAGAGAGGGGCTCATCCCTATGGGATTGGTGTGGGTTTTCCCTGGGCACCACCACGGGAATGCAGACCAAGATCCCCTTGTCTGAGGGAGTGCAGGGTGGTGGTGGGGGTAGAAGTGGTCACGGTGGTGGTGGTGAATACCCTGGAAAAACGCAGCCCCTCTGTGCCAGGAACAGCTGAAAACCTGTCAGGCAGCACTTTGGAAAGCTGAAGATCCGAGTGCCCAACAAGGACAGACAGAGCTTGACTGGTTTCACAGGTGTGAGGCTTTTCTTCTTTCCACAGACATTTAAACACAAGTTTTAGTGTTCCGTTAATAAATACACACTGTTCTTTTGTTGTTACTCTGTTGCTAAGCCAAACATTGGAAGGTGGATTAAAAAAAAGGGATTCTGCGTTTTTCTCCTACCTCTCCCTTTCTTTTGTGTCTTTGCAAAGCCAGTAGCACTTTATACAATCACAGTGTAGCTCACCGGAGCCACAACCAGCTCTGCGTACAGAACACAACTCGATGCTGAATGTGTGCTTTTCTCTGAATGCTCTATTGTTTCCTGATTTTTAACATTTTAAGTATTGAGATTTTCTTCCTAAGATCACTCAGAATTTTGCAATAAAGATGATCTATGAGTACTGAGAAAAAAAAAGGCTGCTTGATTTACTCATGTTCTCATTTTCTGCCCCTGTGGTCCTTACTTTTATGCTCTACTTTCATGCTTTATGCTGCCCAAAGTAGCCAAAAGTTACTATTGTGAAACTCCACAAGCAGGCAAAGATCAATATTAATACAAGTTTAGTCTGTACCAATTCTTCATTTTTCATCCATTATTTGCTTGCTTGATGCAACCATTTTCTTCCTGAAATATTACTCTTACTTTACTGTGTGGTTAATGGCACATTGGGTCTTACAAGAATCCAGACTTTTCTCCTTGTTCCAACATTACATAGCATAAAATAACATTTAAGATAACTTAAGTTTGCTCAGAGAAGCTGTCCCATCCCTGGAAGTGTCCAAGGCCAGGTTGGACGGGGCTTGGAGCAACCTGGGATAGTGGAAAGTGTCCCTGCCCATGGGAGAGGGATGGAACAAGGTGACCTTTAAAAGGTCCCTTCCAATCCAAACCATCCTGTGATTCCATGATAACAAAAAACTCCATGAAGCAGCAGAGCTACAGCTTTTGGGGCCATCAGACTTTATTATTATTCAACACATATTTGCCCCCCACCAATTCCAAACACAGCTCCACTTTCCCACAGCATTCAGCTTTCCAGAGCTGCCTTAGGGGACTGACATTTGCATGGGGAGAAAGCATAAACTGAATTTTGGGTCTAGAACTCAGGGTCTGAGCCAGGGGGCTCTGCAGGAGGCAAAGCAAAGGTGGAATGGCTGTGGAAGCACAGGAAGATCCAGATGGAGGAGTTTAGTGCTAACATTGCTGTAGCTGGGATGAGCGGGCGCTTTCTGCCCTGCCTGAGTCAGCTCTGAGGGCTTTTCTATTCCTCCTGTTTGAGACAGAAAGAGCATGAATTGCCAATTCTCTCCTCCTGCCGCTCAAGGAGCTGTTTATAGGATTACAGGCGCTTCCTCCAGACCCACTATCAGGCCGTCCTGCTCAGGCTGAAGCCTCTATGTGTTAATTAAGCCTCAGCCCGGGTGAGTGGAGCAGTCAGAGCCCCAGCGCCCCACAGCCCAGCCCCCATATGGGCGGCAGTGAAAGCCCAGCGCTCAATGAAGACACTGGGAGTTCTTAAGACATCTTTTGAAAGAGATTAAACAGACCCACATTGGATTAGAAAGATGATGCCTGACACATTTAGTTTCCGTTACCTTTTGTGTACCCGCTCAGTGGACAGACCTGTACCAAACACTGCATTATAATGCAGATTTCCCTGAATCCCTCTGGGATTTCACAGAATCCGTAAGACCTTCACAGCAGGAAACTCCATTCTTGCTGTCCCAGCACATATCCTGCGTAAGCTGTGCCTAAGGGCCATCTAGAGGATGCTGAGCTACCAGAAAGCGAAGGGGTCAGGGGTGTGTGGTGAGAAAATGAACTTTAATCTCGGGTGCCAGAAAGTGGGAGTGAGCAAAAGCGCCTCAGCATTCCTCAGTTTTCCCTGTTCCTCCATCTGCTGAAGTATGTTGTGGAGTAAATTAGGAAAATTCCCAGGCTGGATTGCGTGATTAGGAGAAGTTATTTGTTGCCAGAGGAATCACTTCATCTAAAAGTGACAAAGAATAGATAAGACCGAGCAAAACAACCCAATAAAATACTACGATGAAGTTCCCTTCAGCGAAAATATTTTAATATACTTATTTTCTGCAGTGCAAGGGAAAGAAGGCTCTGGTGATATTTCCAAGAGAAATATGTATTTAATAGCTCTCATGCACTTCCTTGAAGGAAACCGCTCAAATATCCGAATCCTCTCTTTTAAAAACGGGGCCGGGGAAAGAAATAATCACGCAAATCATTTATCTCACATGTGCTGCGGAGAAGGAACAATTTCTGCCCTCAGCTCATGACCACAGAGTTATTTTGAGGGAGGTCTGCTATTCAAGCCATGCCGTTCTCTTATTTTTACTGGCACCGGGGAGGCAGGAGGTTGTGTGTGGAAGGGAAAGGCTGCTCTGCCTCGGCTGGAAGTGCCAGCGCTGCGGCTCGGCCGGGACAGGAGACACGGCCGCCACGCAGGCTCCAGGCCCCGCTCCCACCCGGCCAGGCTGACATCCAGCCCTGGCCCAAGGAGCTGATCAAACTCCGTTTTCTTCAACCAATACATGAAAAAAAAAAAAAAAACTAAATTAAAAGTCAACCAGCTGGCTAAATCCAAGCTTAACCCTCAGCATCCCCAAATTTTCTCCCTCAAGGCCCCCGCCCAGATGCTCCATAACCTTGCTGCTGAACGTGCCAAAGCAAACAGGGAAGGGGGAGCTTTCAGGGCCCTCCCCACGAGCGTTGCGTAACGCAAACAGAAACAGGTCTTTCTACACACCTAAAAATCTTGCTTCTCAGACTTTCTACTATTCTTTCTTGCCCTTGATTCAGTTTCACGCTCCAAGGGACGCTGGCAGGCAGAAATGTTAGTTTAGCTGTCATACCCTGCAGGAAAAAAAACAAAAAAAAGAGGCAGAGTGGTTCGTTTTCTCTACTCAAGACGCAGAGACTTTGCCACAGACAAAGCTTTAAAAATAAGGGAGTGGACAAAGCTTTATTCGTGTATTCATCTTTATTCACTACCATTAATTGAATTCAATGAGAAGTAGAGAAATTCATTTTTTAGAGCAAACCCTTCAAAGCTTAGGCAAAATCTGACAGAACAAAACAATCACAGATTTCAGTAGCTTTGTAAGGGACTGTCGTTGCATCTTCATTTGTTGATCCTGTTCCTTTCGTCCACATTCATATACCTATTCTGTATTCCTCCTTGGCTACTTGGCTTTGGAGGCTCTTGATCCACTGAAACCTCAAATAAAACAAACAAAATTTAGGTGTAGTCTACAAAATGAATATAAATCTCTTAGATAGGGTGGGGTTTGCATTGAAACAAAACATGCTGTGTCTCATACTTCTTGGCTCCCTTTAATGGGATGCTAATAAAACATAAAAAGATGGGAGGTAGAGAATGGAAGGTATTTCTGCTGAAACAAAGAAGGACCAGAGGCCGGAAGACATCTATTACTGTATCTATGACCTCATGACCACGACCATTCCTGGAAGGAGATTTGGCACTGCCATTGGTTGTACCGCCTTCCCATGCCCTCATAAAGTCCATGAAGTTTCCTTGATGAAAAAGCATCACGCATTCACTTTATAATTGATACTAATATAGATCCTGGGTAAAAGATTTTCCTTTGATGTGTGTTTTTTTCTGGGTGACTGGTCTTTGTGAATAACTCTTGAGCGACGTTGCCCTCCAAATGCGGATTTTGGGTTTTAAGCTATAGTACATTGCAAATTAACCCAGTGGAATTCACAAGGGGCTTACAGGAGGTGTCAAAAGCACAGCTATTGTATCTGGGTTGATTTATGACCATCTTTAAGGCTCCACCTTGGCTGCACTTCACTCAGGGAAGCCTGCTGTAGCGGGGAATCAGACAAGGATGTGTGCAGAAACCAAAAAAACAAGAGTTGAGACCTAACCTTATTCGATACATTTTACTCGCCACAAAATCAAATAACAAAATGTCCGTATATGTGGAGGCTGGTTTTACTTGTAATTGCTGTGCAGGTACAGCAACCCCATCTGGGACCGACAGTGAGTAGAAAGCTTGTGAGGATAACAAATCTTGCACTAAGCAGACACTGCCAAAAGGTACAAGTACTGGTATTTCATCCCCTCAAAGTGCTCAGTAGGATGGACAAATTATCCATACGAACATAGCAGCTGAACCATAAGTCACTTTTCCCATCAACATCCACAAGACCTTTCCAAGAGAAATCAAAATAAGCATCCACATGTGAATTGCATGAAGGACCGCTTGGCAAACCAGAAACGAAGGGTAGAGTGAGTCTGTGAAATTCCCTGTGAAATTCAACACCATCACATCTCCCTTCCTATATTTAATTGAATCAGGGAAACTTTGTTTTGCATAGGAGGTTTCATGGTGACTCCCTAAGGAAGACTCCATGTTCCTGAGCCCACACTCCAGGGCATCGTGGAGCTGTGCCAGGAGAGAGGAGAGGGGAAAAGGAACAATGCCTTCCTTCCTGGGACAAAGGCCAAGATTTATTTCTTACCCTGGCCAAAAGGCAGGAAGAAAACTCACTGTTACCCAAGTGGGCAGTTCTGTGGGGACATGGCACTTCTGCCTGTGGAGGGGACCAAACCAGGATGCCAGTGTGCAACACAAATTCCAGTTAACCTGCTCAGTGATGCACCTAAGTACTGGTCAATTCACAGGGTTTACTATTTTCTCTTAAAAAAAATAGTGACATCCATCTGAATCCTATTTTCATTTTTAAATCCAAGCAGCGTGGTGGGAGAACAAAGAGCACCTTCATGGTCCAAGTACTGGGCAAACTGTCCCAGATCAATCATTCAAGGAAGAATTTAATTCCCTTTCTCTAACTATAACTCCATAGAAGACACCTACAGGAGCTCAAATTGGAGGGAAATGTTGCACTATCCGTGCATTTTTAAGGCACATTTGTTTATTGCCAAGCTGTTCCTTTAAGGCACCATGGATGAAAGAAATACAAAGAAAGCTTTAGTCCAAATGGACTCTCGAGTTCACAGAATATGTCATATGTACATTACTATTTTAAGGCTTTTTTTTTTCCCTTAAATAAATTGCCCTGTGGGAAAGGCTGGCTGCAAGTCAACACCACAGAAACCTAATTTTAACTCCAATGAATACAACTATTTACAAGGCTCCCTTTCTGCAGAGGAAAAGCCCTGCCACTGCTGGCAGTTTTGATGTGATATGAACACATATTTCTAAGACATTCAGATGGACTGGCTTAACAAAATACAGTGTTTTTACTCATGCATCTTTAATGTTCAGACTGTTCCTGGCAGCTCCCAGTCAGAAGCACTGTCATTCAAAAGAAGAAAATGACAGACATTAATATGGAAGCATTCAAGCTCTTAACTGAGCTGGAACAGTAATTATGCCATCCAGTTTTATTTTGAAGAGTGTTGACCTCGGTCTCCACGAGCAGAAAAGATCCAAAAGGCAAGAGATATAAAGAGGTGTTAAGGAAAAGAGAAATAGAAGTTTTCTGAGCTTTGCAGAGCATCAGAACCCTTGTTCAAAACTAAAAATATCCTTTCAGGGGCTACCAGGGGATTCACAGAATGACACAACAGTGAATCAAATCTTTACTACAGGAAACACTAAAGCTCTGAAAACACTGTGCTGACACATCAAGGAAACAGCCATCGGGAAGGGAATTCAGTGTTGCACAACCTACACCAGGCTTTCCCTAAACATAAATAAATTATAGGAACATATGCTCTGTACGCTGCTCCCAGATGCTGGAAGTGCAAAGACCAATAATGAGGAGCAACACTAGCAGGGAAAATCTGTCCTGAAACACCACATCCAGGGAGTGTGGAGGGGGAGCAGCTTTTAATGAAACAGCTAGGATGGTTTGAGAGATGCCAACAGCAACAGGGAATGCTGGAGCTGACATCTCCAAATCTTCCCAGCCACGGGTAGAAGGAAGGGCCATAACCCCTTGCAGACAATGAAACTGGGCTTTATTACACCTATAAAAGAGTGCAAGTTTTTTTCCAAGACAATAAACAGATGGTTGTCCTATGCTCAGAGGCAAATGGGATCAGGTTCTTTACTGCAGACATTGGATGCTGATGATATGATAAATTATGATGTATTTGTAGGAGGGTTTGGCCAGCCAGGGTTGTATCCCAGTGAAGAAGAACCTTCTCCAGTGTCCATCATGCTTTCCTTCTCAAGAGGAGGAGGGAGGAGAAGGGGCAGGGGCACCCAACATGCAAAAGTAGCAAGGAAAAAAATGTCAAAAACCACCAGAAAAATGATTTAAATTTGGCTTTGGTCACCTTTATGAAGATGATCTCCACTACACTCGCCTGCTCCCACAGTCCAGGGAACTGTCTCAGCTTACCCCTGCAATCCAGCCCTGAATGACAGCTAGTGGGTTTTTTTAGTTTCCACCAGCCTGAATTGGGCATTTGCAAACATCCTGCTGCATTTGTGGCCCTAGTGACCGACAGCCACCTTATAAACCATGAGGATAAATCCACGAGGTGAACCAAAGGGAATTTCCCTCTGCGTGTGCATATGCTGCTGCATGTGTGTGTGTACTTACACTGATGCAACAGGAATCTCTGTCAGGATCTGAGTTCTGTTTCCAAGCTGCAGTGCACATTAATTTGTCAGGATTTGGACACAGGCACTAGTCTTGTCTAGACTAGACTATCGTAACTCTCTGACAAATGGCATTTTTTCCAGCTGCTTAAACAGCCTTCACCAAAGTCCTGTCTCCTCGTGCTTTCCTCCATCTGAGAGAAACTTGAAAACACTTCTGTCTCTCCCCATTTCCTTCACTTTTAATCTTTTAATTTGCAGACAGACACTTGAAATTGCCACACTGGCATATGTGTACAAGAAAATCACAAGGAGCCCTAATACGGAATGTCTTTGTGCCTGGGCTTAACCTGCAGCACAGAAACAGCAGCATTTCCCTGAAGGACACTATTCCTACATTTAACATGATTAAGGATTTCCAGGATTGCAGCCTGAAGATGCAGCTTGTGCATAAGCTTTTATTTTTTTTTTATCCACACACCCAAAAGAAACTCAGGAACTGCTGCTCAGAGAGGCTGCAGCAGAGCTGTGTGGCACAGCAAGGCTGGGTGAGAAGAATTACAAAATCAAAGAAGGGACAGAATAATGACTGAGCCTTACTTGAGCTGACCTAAAATTTTTGGGAGCCCCAGCCATGCCATGGTAAAAGTTGTCACTTTTTGGATCTACTCAGCTACCCCTGCTCTTTGCCAGTTCCCTGGAGAGTTGGTGGCATCCTTCAGGCAAGGCATTTCCAAGGCATCCTGGACAGGGTTTGGATGCAGGATGTGAGCAGAAGTCAATTTTCATGTCTGGATGTCTCTTTGGACAGGTTTCAAGTCACTGCCATTTTTTTCCCCAGACTGTCCTATCTAGGCAACCTCTAGGGAGTTTGAATAATTTCCTCATCATTTACTAATTCACATGCATTCTTCACCTTGATGTGCAGCCCCAGTGAAGTCTTCTCTGAATTCCTAATTTCCTTTGAAGACATATCTCTATAATCAGCCTAAAAAGTTTCCTGACTCCTCCATGAGATGACAAAGTTTTAAAATCAGCATTTCTGTCTGAGATCTCCATTGTA
Source organism: Ifrita kowaldi (assembly GCA_013398055.1). NCBI lineage: Eukaryota > Metazoa > Chordata > Aves > Passeriformes > Cinclosomatidae > Ifrita > Ifrita kowaldi. The sequence continues at coordinate 726,513 of VZRS01000677.1, forward strand.
GCAAAGCTGGAACGGAAAAGTCTTTGCAAACACCCCGGGAGCTTCCCATACCATAGGAGTGCAGTCACCTTTTTCAATTTTTTTTCATTAGAAAAAACTTACCAGAGACAAACAAAACAGAGCTCCGTCTTCTAGTAGGTGTGTAAAATAAGTACAAAACAAATCCAGGCAGAAAAGGGGGTGAAGAGAAAGCAGCAACACAGAATTCTGATAGTTTGGATTTTCAGGGTGGGTAGCATTACTGCCTTGTGTTGAAAAAATCTGGTTTATTTGTTTGTAAGGTTGTACTCAACAATGCTACAGCAGTTTCTTCACAAAAGTTTTTCCCCAAAACCCCAGTTCTTAACATGGTTTGGATTTGGCCTGATTTCTTCACCAAATAATTCTTTATTACTGGCAAACAGCAGAAGCTGCAGGAGGTGGAGAGAAGCAGTATTTTCAAGGAATGGGCATCTAACACCTTGCATAAAACCCTGCTAAAGCACCATTAAAGTTGTAATGCTGTGCAGAGCATCACAAAACAATTTGTTTGGAAGGGGCCTTAAAGATCACCCATTTTTCTGGGGATGGAGCAGCACAAACCCTGTGTCACAGGCAGCTGTGTATCTGCCTTTCCTGCTGCTGAAAAGCACCCTGCTCCAGGAGAGGAAGGATCCTGCAGACATTCACAGATGGAGATGCACAGAAAAAAAAAAAAAAAAGAAAAACCCAAACAAAAAAAAGGTGCTTTAACACCTGCTTGTCTGTGCCAGTTTCTTTTTTCCCCTCTGGTCTGCGTTTGGACACTTCCATTCTCCTCCGGGTGCCTGGACCCCTTGGCACGCATCCCGAGCCAGGCAGCGAGGCTGCTTTCTGGGGAGGAGGACGGTAATTGGGGGAGATCCCGCTTTTGATGTGCAGGGCAATTAAATCCGCCGTGAATAGAGGAGAGAACGAGGCATTCGGTGTCACTCGAAAGCCGGGATGTGTGGTGCCATTTCTAGGCACCGGTGTGAAATGCAGAGGGGCAGAAGGGCAGCCCCGAGCCCTTTATGCGGCAGCCAGAGCCGCTCGCAGATGCCACGGCACAAGAGCCCATTCAGGGGGGAGGCTGCACAATAGGTCATGAGAAAAACCTGTTGCTGCTGATTAAGTTTGCAAATGCTGTATCTGCAGGGATTCGGGGACGTGGCTGTACCAGATGAAAAGTCCCAACCGGAATTCAGGCGAGCGGCAATTCTGCATCACCACCAGGTCTGACTAAACTGTTATTTATATCCAGCAGCTCTCTTACTCCTTTGCACACGTTATTCCATTACCATTCCGATAGGTTTTGGCTTACTTTTAAAGCAGCAGTTAAGAACATACCCTGAAACAATGGGTTCAATTAACTAAAAGAACACGTTTGCTCGAATATTCACTTTTTTTTGCATCCAGTCTTATAAACGTTTCCAAGAAGAAAACAACTTACCTGGGATTCTTCCCACCTTCAAAAGATCTAATACAAAGGATTAGAGGAATGTTAGCAAATCTTGATGCTTTCTTAAGTGCCACAGAGGCTTAGAGAATGGTGTTTAAGGAAGATGTAGGGGCAAATTCCACAATGAACAGCAAGGGAAATGGGGGTGAAAAAGGATAGGATTGCTACCCAGTTTCCAAAACGTGGTATTTTAAGTTACTTCTCAAGCCCATGTGTGATTTGGCATCACAGGACAGATGAGGTCTTATGTAGGAAGTTGTAATATGACAGTCAGGGTTATGCTACCTACAAAGAGGCCAAATTCAGGCTTAGGGCAAGCACAGTCTTTGGGAGGAAACATAGGTCAGGTGAGGAGCCCTGATTTTGGCTTTCCTGATTTGAGTCTGATTTTTAAGAAAAAAAAGAAAGAAAAAATGAAACAAAAGATATTTTAAGTGTCTGACTGATTTAGGCATGCAAATCCCATTCGTTTCCAACCACTGCATGCTTTCCCAAATCCTGCTCTGAACTATGAGCACTGCAGGAATACGAGTGTGTCTCCCTGTAAGATCAGATTCACAGTCAGATCCCCATAGCTCCAGCTACCCAGGTATACACAGTTAAGTGAATTTGCACTGCATGCCATGAAACACAGGACGTTGTAGCTCTCCTTTCTGAAACACTCCTGCAACACAGTCACTTCTCACTGCACGACTCGTGCACGACTGGTTAACTCCATTTTTTTTTATAAGCTGCCTCCATCTGCATTCTTGGCTTTAAAAAAGCACCTGAATCTGTTTACAAGTCACGACAGAAACCCAGGCTGTGACTGTCACCTCACTGCAGTGAGAGCATCCTCATGGGGCAGGAACAGAGGACACTCAGTTCCACAGAAACACCTCTGGGAATCAGGTAACTGTTAAGGTCATTTTAAATTGATGGCTGTGGGACAGGAGAGCTGTGAAGGGTGAGGGAAGCAGAGCTGTGAGGGGGCAGAGGACACAGGTCCAGCCCATCCTACTCTCCCACAGCAGAGCTGCTCTTTGAGGGTCCATCGAAACCCAGGGCAGCTCCGAGGGGAGAGTCACATGTGCCAAACCCCTGAGGTGGCTTTAAGTCAACACCAAGCAAAGCTGCTCATATAGAAAGAGCCAATTCACTCAGCAGGAAAAAAAAAAAAAGAGTATTTGTTAATTCTACAGGGATTGCAGAGTTTGGGCTTTTAAAGGTACATTAGCACTCTTACAGGAGCAAGTGTTTACTTTTCCTGTCCGCCTCATTTTCGCCATTATTGAAGATCCCCAGAGTCTTATCAAGATCCCAGTGGGTTTATACATTAACTCTCAACATTCCATTTTAAGGCAGAGTTTTAAGAAGCCTCTCCACTCCTTCTATACCAGACCCAGGGCCATGAAGAAATGCAAGTGTAACTGTGTGAAAAAATACTGCTTCACAAAGACAACTTATTCCTGCTTCCTGACCTATGAATTCAAATAAAATCCCATGTTGCATTTTGCTACAATAAGCCACAATTCTTTATAACCTCTTGGGAAAAGGTTCCCTTTCTTTGAAGCATTGCTTTTCCAGTGCAGCCCAGGATTTTTTCAGTCAAAAGCAATCAAGTACTACTGTCCAAAGCAGTTTCAATGCAAGCGTTATGCTGTGTCTGTCGTCCAGGAGCAGCACAACCTAAATTAAAATCAATGCAATCAGTCTGCTTGATTCATGTGCTATTGCATACCAGAAATGTAACATTCAATAATTTCATGTATGTACCACCATATTCAAGTAAAGCACATTGTCCATGAGAGCAGTGCCTAGAAAAATCACTGCAAATCCAGTATTTGGTTACATATCCTCCCCTTTTCATACTTCCTTCCTTCCCTTAAATCATTCACAAGCGGTTCAATATTCAAGAAACAGGAAATACAGATTACAAAACCAACTCGCTATTCTGCATAACATTTTATCCATCAATCTGTTTAAAAACAGCAGAAAAATAATTCTTTATGACCTCACTTTCTACATCCAAAGTGACAGGCTTGTTGGCCTATGCCCTACACCCTACCTAAATTTTTCCTCTCAAGTATTGCCAAGGAGATATTCATACTTTTCCAAGAGTGCACATCTCAGGCCTCTGACTGTGTGGCTTCATGCACTGGTTAAATAAAATTAGAAACCCAGCCGAAAAGAAATCAAACATGTCAGACATCTAGACGTGATATTCCATTACAGAGATTGCTTGGAAATGTTGCAGTTTGATGCTATGGTTTCCTTCATTTAATTTAACTTTACCTCAGGAATGTTAATCATCTCACAGCAGTAAATCCCAAGGGTTTCCCAGAAAACCTGGAACTCTTTGTTCACGCTGATTGGGATCTCCAGGGGATTAGGTGGTCTGTTCATAGAAAGGCAAAGGAGGGAGAACCATTCAAACCATTCTCTGACGATCACAATGCCTCATAATCCGTCATTAACACCTCGAGTGGCAATCAGTAGTGAGGATTCACCCAGCGTCATTTAGGCTGCTTTACCTGGGTAGAGATGTTGTAGATATTGACTCAAAGCATCACCTGAGGGCTGCAGCTGATCCTGCCCCTCACAAGGCGCCGCACAAGCCTCTGGTAAAGCAGAGCCCCTGCCCTTGAGGGAGGGGAACCACCTTGCATGGGCAAGTTGGCCACAGTGGTCACGGAGTGGCCAAACTCTTCAGCTGCTGCTTGTGGTCAGCACTGCCCGGAGCAGGACATCCCACTGGACTGATGGAGCAGGACGTCCCACTGGATTGAACGAGCAGGACATCCCATGGGGCTGATGGAGCAGGACATCCCACTGGATTGAGGGAGCAGGACATCCCACAGGATTGATGGAGCAGGACATCCCACTGGATTGAGGGAGCAGGACATCCCACTGGATTGATGGAGCAGGACATCCCATGGGGCTGATGGAGCAGGACATCCCATGGGGTTGATGGAGCAGGACGTCCCACAGGATTGATGGAGCAGGACATCCCATGGGGCTGATGGAGCAGGACATCCACCAGATTGATGGAGCAGGA
>VZRS01000677.1:731161-823270 GCA_013398055.1 Ifrita kowaldi
CTGATGGAGCAGGACATCCCACTGGATTGAACGAGCAGGACATCCCATGGGGCTGATGGAGCAGGACATCCCACTGGATTGAGGGAGCAGGACATCCCACTGGATCGATGGAGCAGGACGTCCCACAGGATTGATGGAGCAGGACATCCCATGGGGCTGATGGAGCATTACATCCCACTGGACTGATGGAGCAGGACATCCCATGGGGTTGATGGAGCAGGACATCCCACTGGATTGAACGAGCAGGACATCCCACTGGATTGATGGAGCAGGACATCCCATGGGGCTGATGGAGCAGGACATCCCACTGGATTGATGGAGCAGGACATCCCATGGGGCTGATGGAGCAGGACATCCACCAGATTGATGGAGCAGGACATCCCACTGGACTCCAGTGAACGATAGCCCCCCACCAGCTGAGGTACTACAGCTCATTCCACACCTATTTTACCCCACAGCAAAGGCAAAGTCATAAGAATGGGTGAAACACCTCTCAGTGCAGACCATGTTGAGATGAATTGCACTGTTCCTGCAAGAGGTGAGGAGCAGAGGTGAGGCTTGTTCCCAACTCCCTGCTGACACAGGGAAATTGGATGGTGTGTTGGAGCCCTGGCTCTCCTGTGAGCCTGCGTGTATGGTCTGTGAACGTGGACTTCCCTCTCACATCTGTCCCCCATCTGAGGGGTCACAGACACACAAGGATAGCAAAGGCTCTGACTATTGCATCTCACAAAGAAAGCGAGTTTGGACTCAGCCATGTGGACTCAGGCTGCCAAGGAACTGGAGTTTCTGGAGTAGAAACACTTGTGCAAGCAATGGAAGCAAGAACTGAGTCTGACTGCACAGATTACCAGGAGAGAAATAAACAGGAGAAAAGGAAAGTAAAATTTATTTCTATCCCACGAAGGAAAAGTGAAAAGAAGTGGATGATGTGCCACTGCCAGGATTAATGAGCTCTAGAACACCTAATAAAAGTGTTCAGGGACTTCTGCAATCTCAAACAGAAAGAGGCTGCAGGGAGATTTCACTCTTTTCACACATTCTACAGAAAAATCAGAAAGAAAAGAAGGGATGCACCCTTGCACTGCAGAGCAAAACACTCTGGGGCTCTGTGTTTAATTTGGAAGACAAAACAGTTTGCCAAACAGGGGTGGGAGCATTCGTAGGACACAGGAACAAACTGTCTTCAAGGGAAGACATTTTTAAGAGAAACTGTCCTAGGCTGAGAGAAAAGCCTCTGCACTGCGGTGGCAGCTGGGTGGCACAGGACGAGTGAGTGCCAACAGCCACCACCGGGAACAAAGTATGGGGAGCTGGGATGGAGGTCTGTGGGATGGACACAGATGGAGCATGAGTATCATGTTCCAGTAGAAATAGCATTTCCAAAGTCAGAGAAAAGGATATCCAGCTTGCAAAAGTCTGGTGGCTGCCAGAGCCATTTCATAGAATGAATCACAGACTGGTTTGGGTTGGAAGGGACCTTAAAGCCCGTCCAGTGCCACCCCTGCCATGGGCAGGGACACCTTCCACTATCCCAGGCTGCTCCAAGCCACGTCCAGCCTGGCCTTGGACACCTCCAGGGATCCAGGGGCAGCCACAGCTGCTCTGGGCACCCTGTGCCAGGGCCTCAGCACCCTCACAGGGAACAATTCCTTCCCAATACCCCATCTATCCCTCTGACAGTTTGAAGCCATTCCCCCTTGGCCTATCAGTCCAGACCCTTGTTCCAGGTCCCTCTCCAGCTCTCCTGGAGCCCCTTTAGGCACTGGAAGGGGCTCTGAGGTCTCCCCAGAGCCTTCTCTTCTCCAGGTGAGCACCCCCAGCTCTCCCTGAGCAGAGGGGTTTCAGCCCAAGGACTGGCCACCCACTCCCACATCTGCACATCTCAGGGGTAGGATCCAGGCAGCCCAACAGCGCCTCACACTGAGCAAGGGAACAGTGAAACATCTTCTGGAACTGGCCAAAATCCACCGAGTGCCACAAGAGGCACGAGGAGGGAGCAGCTGTAAGTACAAGCCCAGATGTTGTTTGAGGGGATTTTGCAGCAAGCTCAGCAGCTGGGAGAGCTGATACCACGATGCAGAGACACCCCTCAAACCTGAGGGGAGCCAGAGGATTTGCCTGCTGGTCAAACATGTAAGAAGCAGAAAGTAGATGTGCAAAGGGCACCATGACTGACAGGAGGACGAGTCTGGGCAGCTTTAAAAAATGCAGCCCAAGGAAAAACCTGTTTGTTGGGATGGAGCCTATTCATGCACTCACGACTCAAGGCGATGGCACAGGGGAACCAGCTGGAACATGAGTCACAGGAGATGGGTACCAGCCCACAAAAACCAGTCAAGGCTGGCCAAAAGATGGCATGAGGGGCAGGAGAGGAAAACCCAGCCCAGCTGGCACAGAAGGAAGGAGTTAGAAGCCACAGAGTGAGCTGCAGCTCCACAGGGAGTGGAGCTACACCATGGGAGCAAGGCCCACTGTGCAAACCAGGCAGCCCAGTCCAGCCAGTTCTCCAGGAGAGGATAAAGAACTAAAAAAAAATCCACTTTCAATCCGCTTCCAAAAAGTCCCTTAACAACTCAGTTAAAGCAAGGGCATCTCCTCCTTGGCCCATAAGTTCTGGGAAATGAAAAGAGCATTGTCATGTAAAATAGACTGTGTTTATATCTACATAACTGTGATATTTTACATACAAAATGTCGAGGAAAATACAAGGGCTGAGAAAAACATATTGTCCACACTCCACCAATAGCAGGTGGCCACCTGACATCTCTGGAAATAATTCAATTGCACCTAATGCATTAAAAAGGCCTCGAGCTTGTTGTGCATCGTGGCTGGGCCTCCCCTATAAAGAGGCATAAACCTCCCCAGTTTCCAGTTATTCAGCAGAAAAGAGCTACAGCACGGCTGAACTGGCTTGTGTTCATTCTGCCGACCTCACAGGCAGAATAAATACATTGAACATCAAGAGGAGCCCAGGTATTACTCTAAGCAGGCTCTATATAATTACTAAAAATAGATGCTATGGAAAATCCCTGTGCTTTAAGCCACTGCAGCTTTGGGCCAAATTCCAGAGGCTGTCACAGCTGACAATGTGCACGTTTGTTCAGCAGCAGCAGCACAGGCCACATCGAGCTGATTGGGGACATTATAATGTATGTTTTACTAATGAGTTTTATGCTGGCCCTGCCAAATCAGCGAGTTTATTTGGGCACATTCCTGCAGATTGTACATCGACTTGGAGCAGAAAGGAAATCCTTCACTTTTCCAGCGCTGTGGAATAAAGGGGATGTGTTCTCCCAGTCGAGGAGCACATTTGGCACACTGAACAAGGGTCTTGAAGGCTTTGAGGAGGGTCTACTGCAGCATGATTAGAGTCTCTTGCATTTTGGAATGGTCTCCTTGGGGGAGAAAATATTTTTTCTGTCATATTTCCTCTATAATCCGGGGGGTGGGACCTGGGTAAACAACAGAAAAATCATTTTTGCTCACAAGAAAATGTTTGGAGCCCAATGTTGTGTTGTGTCCATTAAGGAAGCAGGAAAGAGAGTGCCTCCCACTGCTCCTGCCCATCACTGCTCTTCTCTTCCAGCTGTGGCTGCAGAAGGTGAGTCCTCAGCACAGGATGAAAGGTGATTGTATCACTCAGGCTGCATTGGGAGCTCTGTATTGGGGCTCTCCTTGAAACTGGACAATGACCCTGCTCCCTTGGCTGCTTCCCATCTTTGTCCCTTTCCAAATGTCTCTCCCTCTCCTGGATGGCTGCAGCCTTGCATTAAGCAAACCAGGGAAGCTCTCACTACTCATCTCACCTGTGCTAGAGACAGGGAAATCCAGTAGTACCTGGGCGAGCACGGATGAGCAGAGCCGGTATCTGCATTTACAGCTCTGCTCCATTCCCTCTCAGGGCTCTGAGAGCTTCGCCAAGAGAGAAATCACGAGTATTATCAGGCTGGGAGAGGAGTCAGCATTTCCACGTGAAAACTTGTCCCGTAGGCACAGTGCAAGCAGGGGAGAAAATCTCATTTCATACAATTTGTCACTCTCCTTTGATTAAGTCTTAAGTTTTCCACATTTTCCACCCTCTGCGCTTCTCCATCCCTCTCTCCCCGCAAGCCGCCCAGTCGCTCCTCCACAATTCCCAGATTGTGCTTTAAACAACAATACCCCATCTGAAAGGCCATTATGCAGACCCATGAATACATAATTCAAAATCGAGCTAACCACAACAGTCGCCCTTAACTTTTTTAACCCCGTTGTGGGCCGGGTGGCGACGTTCAGCTGCGAGAGCCGACGGGGGAAATATGACACACGCAGGTTTTCCCACAGCCTTTCGCCCCTTCTCCAGGCTAATCCCATTGAGAGCACAATCCATCCCCAGCACAATGCAGGGATCCCCGCCGCGGGCCGGGGACTGGCCGCAGCTCAGCCACCCCGTGCCAGGGGGATCCCCTGCCACGGCTTGGATTTGGGGTTTGGGGGGGCAGGAAGAGCCTCTGTGCAGGGATCCAAGTCTGGCTGCGGACGGTGGAGCCGCTGCGTGAGCTGGGATGTGAGAAACATTCATTTGTGGCGCGGCTGTGAGCAAAACTGTGACTCCAGAAGTGTTCGCTGTGAAATGAAACACCAGAAGAACCCTACTGAGTGAACACCCCGGTGCTCGCACTGCTTTGGCTCTGCCTGTTGCCTTCCTACTGCCTTTTAGAGAGCGCTGAGAAACAAGGCTTCATAATCAGCGTCCACACGCCTCCAAACCGAAAGCAGCTCTTGCAGGGGTAGCTGAGTGTGTTTTGTCTTTCTAGCCCAGGTAGGCTGGCCCAGAGTGTCACTTGAAACCTGGCTCTGCACACTCTGCCACCCTGTTACCTTGCCCAGCAGCCCAAACACATACTCAGTATCTGTAGAACAGCCCCTCTAATTTAGCCCCTAAATGACCATTTCTGATTAATGCCAGCCCAGTTTAGTGTTCTCAGTGCTTTGCAGGGGTTTCCCAGGCAGCTCCATTCTCTGAAGAGCAAACAGTCTCCCCCAAGGTAATTTTGGCATTTAAATGAAACCACACAGTAGCTGTGAGGCATTTTTGCCTATTTCCAGACAACTGTAGTCAAAGCCAGTACAGCGGCTCTGTGCCCTGTAAAGATCCCACACGAGACAATGGGATAACCAACTCTTCAGCCAGTGGATTAACAGATTGTGAAAAGCCTGTCTCTAAAATTCACCACAAGCATTTCTAATGATCTATGGGTGATAGGCTGATTTTTATTGAGTTTCCCACAAAGGTGAATTAGTGTCTTTCACTATGGCAACGGCAATAAAAGGATGTAGAATGAGTCCAAAAGGTCCTGGCTGCTGGGGAAATTGGTTGACATTCTGCAAGCCTATTCAACCAGGAAAGGGTTTCATTACATGCTCTTCCCTCAGGTTGGTGGCTCCCATCACGTGTTCCCCTTCAACCAACAGCCAGGGATGGGACAGGAAGGGTCCATCTGAGAATCTCAGTCATAGAACTGGAGAATAATTGAGGTGGGAAAAGAGGACTTTTAGAGGTCAGCTGGTCCAGCTCCCTGTTATCCAAACATTTCCATTCAACTGTGTTTTTCATTCATAAGAATTCTCTTGCAATTTGTCCTCGAGCTTCAACTTATCTGTCATTTTCTTGATGAAGCAACTCCTTGGTGGGCTTTACCCCACTCTGCAGCACTCATAGCAGTTCTTTGCCCTTGCAGTCCCTTCATGGAATCACAGAATCATTGAGGCTGGAAAAGCCCTCTCAGATCATCGAGTCCATCCATCAACCCAGCACTGCCAAGGCTGCCAATGACCCATGTCCCCAAGTGCCACATCTACACAGCTTTTAAATCCCTCTAGGAATGGGGACTCCACCAGTGCCCTGGGCAGATGTGTCAGAGCTGGACAATCCTTTCTGTGAATAATTTTTTTCTAATATCCAATTGAAACCTCTCCTGGCACAGCTTGAGGCCATTTCTTCTTGTCCTGATCCTTGTTCCCTGGAAGCAGAGCTCAACCCCTAGCCCTCCCGTCAGGGAGCTGTGCAGAGCCACAAGGTCCCCCCTGAGCCTCCTTTTCTCCAGGCTGAGCCCCTTTCCCAGCTCCCTCAGCCGCTCCTGGTGCTCCAGCCCCTTCCCCAGCCTCATTCCCTTCCCTGGACATGCTCCAGCCCCTCCATGTCCTTGTCTGAGGATGTCAGAGTTCCTGGCAGAGCTGATTAAATATCATCCCCTGTTTTTTCAGGAGGAGGAATAGAGCATCCGAAGGATTAAGTGGCTCAGCACATTCCTGTTGTCAGGCTTGGCCTGAGCACAGCAAAATGGAGCATCACAACAGCTCTGAGGAGCCTTTGCTGCCAAAGGAGAATCCAAGCTGCCTCATCAGAGCAAACACCAGCAGAGAGGAGGGACCAAAGCAGGGAGAAGGAACTTTAAGGAGTGCTTGAGGTCACAGCCTGAGAGCTCTGATCAATAAAAATAAATGGTAATCTTCCCCCAAGGAAATGTTCTGTACCTTTCAATCTCATTTTGTCTGGAGCTGATCTAAGCAGAGGGGAAAGGCATTGACTTTTGTTACTTTTATTTACTGAAATGCTCTGTACACTGACTGTCTTAGCTCCGACTCCACTGCCATCTTACCTTACTTGAAATTCTTCCAGTTTGATAAAGGATTTGGGAAGTGGGCCAGCATCACTTCTTCCTTCTACAGCAGCATCAATAGAATATGCTCTTAAAGCACAGATCCCCCAAACACCAGGGGGAAAAAACCTTTGAGGACAGCAGCTGCACACTGCACATGTGCTGTGTTTATGGAAAGAGTAAACATGAAAAACAGACACATTTGGTTTCAATTCACTGTGACTGACCCAAGGAGTCCTCCCCAGAGATAATGCTCAGGTCAGCACATAAATTTTCAAGTAAGTGTGCATGATTTTCTCTGCGTGTTAAAAAAGCCAGAAAGATGTGTGGGGAAGGATCTCTGAGTAAAGACACTGACACAAAACTGGTTTTATTCGTGGGCTAATTCAGAGCAGCCATTGTAGCAGCACGGGCACAGCTCAGCCCGTGTGAAACCTGCTCCTGGAGGCAGAAGTACCTCATGTCACCAGAGGCAAGAGTCAGAGGCTCAGACACAACACACGGAATAATCTCTTACCCTGCAAAGAGCCTCACTGCAGCCAACTGATGAAATCACGGGCTCAGATATCATTCAACACCGCTATCGCAACTTGATCCACGATTACAGCTTCTGGGAAAATGTTCCCACTTCTCCCATCCAGCCAGTTTTTAAGAGAGTTGAAGGAACTTTGTCACAGAAGAGCAGATTTTATATTAGTTTTATTTTATATTAGTCCTTTACAGCAACAAAAATCTGGAAGCTGATGCCAGAACACGCTCCTTTTAATTATAACCAAATTGCTGTAATGTTTTACGTCCTCTGCTGCAAGGCTGGACCACACTGTGGTGTCCTGGCTCTCGTGGAGTCCACCTCATCAAAACATTCCTCGTGGGCTTAGCCTTAAGCATCTGTTTATGTGTCGTGCTGGGCCCAAGCCCTGCAAGGCAACTGCTCCTTTTGTTGATAATGGTGACAATTTCAGTGCTTTTCAAAGAGAAGCTCAAGTGGCCCGCAATTCAATTCTCTTATGCTGCTTTGAAATTTGTAAATCCCAAATTCACTTTCAACAGAGATGTAGCTGGAAGCACAGGAGGACAGCCCTGATGGCCACCAATTTACCTTAATTCTCCAAATTCAAGCCAACTGCTCTCAGTATTATTCCACTGAGGAGGTGATATTGATGAAACTCAGCCAAATATGAGGGCAAAATCCCTTTTTGCAATTAGATTTTTTTTTTTAACCTCTCCAAAACAGAGTTCCACCATGCGACAACATCTTGAATCAATTGAGCTATGGGCAATCCTCGTTCTTTTTTGTGTACTATGAAATGTAGGAAACACAGATGCTGCCTGTTTAAACTGTCAAACAAGTTTCCTGATGGTAGCTCTCGTGTCTGCTACAGACTTGTTGGTTTAACAAATGTTGTGAATGCAAAGTTGGAACATGTGTGCAAAATATTCCAAGCTACAAACATCGGAACCATCAGAAACTTGGTGAAGGTTTGTACCAACCCTAACAGCTCCGAATTTTACCATTTTTTATTTCAAACACAACCACATTTAACTGTGAAAAACCTCGCCACCCAAAACAGGAGACTTGCACAGAGCTGCAGGCAGCTAAGCAAAGAGCTGGCACATGAAAAGCCTTTCATTTTTCATAGTTCAAGCTAGCAACAAAAACAATACTGCAGGTAATTTATTGCCCTCCTTACTACTACAATCCTTGAAAAACAGGAGGATTAACTTGGTGAGACCATTGTGAAATCTCAGATAATGCACCTAATGGCCAGATACCATCTTTCCACACAGATTTCCAAAGGAAGAATGGCTGAGCAGTGTGCCAAGCATGAGCTCCTGATGGACCTGACAGACCCAAGGGACCCGTGCAGGTGTGCAGCAGGAAAAGGGACAAGGCCACGGGGGAAAACTCTCAGAAAGGGGTGAAGTCACGAGAGATGTGGTTATTCTACTGAGCTTGTGATGTCAGAGGTAACACAATTAAGACAAACCATTGAGCTTATAAATTCATGTTCCACCCTAACTTCAACATTTTTTTGGAGGACAAGTGTTTACAGCCTGGCTAAAGTACGTGGCTGTGTCTTGATCCGGAAGATTTTTATTTCCCGTAAAAACAAGATGTATAGACAATTATTAGCTGTATTTTTAGTACCACCAGAAGGGTCAGGAGATTGTAAATCTGATTTTACTTACTATAAAATACAATAATGAACATTGGTACAGAGAGGTTTGAGAAGAATCCCAGATGTTGGCTGGGAGAGGAACTGGGGAACCGCTTTCTCCTTGTGTCAAACTTCTTATTAAATATCCAACTATTAATGCCAGAATTGAACTTTTTATTAAATACCCAGCTATTTCTACACATCAACAGTGATTGGAGGGCTTCTAATGAGGATGGACTGCTGCCTTTTAAAGCCACCATGTCACTTGTGCTTGATGCAGAGTAAGGAAAAACGAAGATGCTGATGGAGCCCATTCAGAAGCAGCTTGGTGAAGGCCAGATATGGGTGTGTTTGACTTCCCCGACCTCACTGTTAGGAAAAGTGGAGTCACTTCTAAAGGCCTCAACAAACACAGAAGGGGAGGAAACCATTCCCACTCGGCTGCCTGGATTTTAATCTCTTACCTGGCACAGGGTCGCGCTCAGGGAGAGCGGTTCGGTGACGTTGCGATGTTGGGAGACTTCAAAGCACTCTCAAGAACCAGCAAATTAAAAAAGAAGGTTCCCATGGGGAGAGTTGTGACATTGAGAAGCTGCAGAGGCATTTTGGATCAATGTACAGTGTGCTGCTGGTGGGGCTCACTGAAACTATTACAGCTCTGCTGCCGACTGCCTTTGTTTTGTCCCACGGATCAATAGATTATCCACTGCAAATGTCAGCGTGCTCCTGCTCTGCCAGGTCACTCTGCACACAGCTAAATGTGCTCCTGAACTCCTGGTACACATAAATGCCTCACTTTCTAAGAAGTCTAAAGAACTGAAAGCTGCTCGTATTGCAGAAGAAACGCTGAGGGGACAACAACAAAAAATAAACACAAAGGAAGTGAGGATGGAAAAGCAGCTGTTAAAAAGTATCAGAATCTTCAGGCATACAAAGTGCACTCCTCTCTGCAAATGGGAGGTGTATTTTGACAACTTCACTCCTTTGGACTGATTGGGTTTCTTTTAGGAGAGTTCTGTATTTTCAGGAATGCCCATTTTTAGTTATAGCAAATCTCATTTTTCTATTTAATCGTTCTGCTTTTTCCCCACAGTGTAAATGCTATTTTTATTTTACAATACAAGGCAATAAAATAAAAACATAGATTTAATGTATTAAAATCTGACCAAAAGAAGATGCAGAAGCTCCAGTTTCATCATACTGCCCTGGGTTCCTAGAATATCTCCATCCTGTTAAACTGGATGAACACAGGATGAAAACTTCTGAATACAGGAGGTTTGAGAGGATCACCTGGATTGATTGGAGGTGAGGTGTCAGGAATGATCCAAGGCCAGGCTGGATGGGGCTTTGAGCAGCCTGATCTAGTGGCAGAAGTCCCTGCCCAGGAAAAGCAGTTTTTCACTCCCTTTACCACAGCCAGCTTTGTAAGGAGCAATGTTCAAGACATCTGGGATTTTACGGACTGCAAAAATTTCAGGGATGAGGATAATTTTCAGTTTGAGGACACACACACAGCAGCTGCTGCAGCCAGACCTCTTCCACGTTTCTGGGCACTGCAATAATGTATTTGTATGAAAAATAATAATTAATTTAAGATTGGGAACCTTGGTTTTTCAGCTGATGTGTCTTTGCTTTCACCTTGAGCAACAGAGACAAATTATTCACAAAACAAATGGGTTGCAATGCCTTTGGCAATGAAGTGTTGCAGTCTCCTGACCTCTTATTTCACTACTAGAAACTTTATTTCGACATCATTTTACCCCCTGCACAGGTGAGAAAGAAATCCTGGTATCGAAGTAAGGTTAAGGATGAAAGAGGGATAAGGAGAGAGCAGATAAATAATGCACATTAGACATTATGAATGCTCCAGCTGCACACAGTTTGGTTGGAACATGGAAAGGAGCAGCACCAAAAGCATTTTGGGACAGGTAAATCTGCCAGCTGACCCCTCTGTAATTGTCCTGTGGATCTTGATTTCAGTAATAAACTGGTAAAATAACTTATCTAATAAATTCAGTGTTATAAAATCTAGATTATTTGTCTTGAAACAGCTTTTAATCCTGGCTTTTAAAAAATTTGTGCTTCAGTCAACTAAAACACCACTGAACTTTGTCAACCCCACCTGACAATTTAAATTTTTTTTTTTCTGGTAGACCCCAATTAAATGCAGACTAAAAAATTAAACTCAGAGTGAGATGTCAATAAAAGAGACTCAGAAAATTTGGATACTCAAACAAGCAATAACGTTAATGCTACAATGACCTGAGCAGGCTGGAAATGCCATCTGGTGGTTGCAGGTTCAGAGCAGTTAAGGAGAGAAAAATTGTGTTTGCTGGGACAGTAAGGGTTGGTTCTCCACCATATTTTACTGAAGTGTGGTAGATAAACAGCAAATAGGGATCTGTGTTAAATAGAAAAATCAGTTGGGATAGTGATTGTAATATGGAAACAGTAACATTTATTTGCCAATGTAAAACACTGAAATAATCATTGCTTCAATTACTGGAGCAGCTGGCACTAGGGCACTGCCCTAAAAAAGTGGATCAGTGGGGCAGTACTTAAGAAAGCTCAATAAATCATCTTAAAAACACAAAGTTTGGAAAGGTAATTGGAATCAGCTTGTTCACATAAAACACGGCAGGTTGAGCTAGCAACAGTCCCCAAAAAGGTCTGGTGCTGCTGCCAAGAGGAACCTCAGCGATGGCCCTGCACAGGCAGGACCCACCAACCAGGGCCACTTGCAACCAAAAGGATGAAAATCAGATAGAGGGGATGAAAAACTTTCAATATTTAAGTATTTGCTGCACAGAATCAGTCCAAGGAGCTTTGCTGGAGATGGATGCACACAGTGAGGGATCCTCTTGGGGTGGTGGATGAGTCCTTGCTCCGCTCCTGGAGGACACAGGAGAGAAGCAACAAACACTTTTTGAAAGCCTCATGCAGCCTCCACTTTTTTCTTTGCAGACATGGAGTGAGAATTCCAACAGAATTCATGTGATTTCATTCCTTAACTCAAGCTTTCTGCCATCAACGCAGTGAACTGCCCTTAATTTATTTTTCTGCTCCACAATGCCCCATTGATTCTTCCTGGACAATGACAATCAGATGTCACAGACAAAGGGAAATGAATGAAATCTGACACATTTATTTAAGCCTGCAGCAGACTAAATTATAAATAAATCCTGCTTTTTCTGCAGCACAAAGGTTGCAGACTGACTGTCCCTGTGGACTCTGCTCTCTTCTCACTACTTAACAGACTTTCCAACACTTTCTTTTGTCCTGATAGCAATCTCTCAGCAGGACTTTTGGCAGACACATGTATTATGTGTCAAAACTGAAGTGGAAATAACTGATGGGAAGCACAAAAATCTGATGGGAATAGTTATAATAAGGAAATGAATAAACATCAAAACAGTAAAACATAACCAGAAAGAATACAGCCAGAAAGCTTCTGAGCAGCTACTTGTCTGAGATGAGCAGTAAGGCCATTTTCAGAGTTAAGATTGTTCTGTATTAATATAGCCAGCATTAATATATGCTGTACTTCAGTTTATATGTTAATTTAATTCATTTCCATTCTTATTTTAATGCTGTTAGAAAACAAAGCTCTCACGAGATGAGCTTTAAATGTGCTATAAAATGCATATAGAGATTAATTTCTAGAACACTTTTATTTAGAAACCCACTGAACACAACTAGCTACACTGAGGATGAGTTACTTTGTACATCTGCTTCTATGATCCATCACTTTGACTGACTTAAAAAGCCCAAATCATTTGGCAAGTGGAAAAGTAATCCAGCTTTTTTACACTCAGTATTTAGGATGACATACAGGAGGCTCTGGAGGTGCAGCTTTATAAATATATTGGGTACAAGGTGTGGCTACAATGCTCTGGGAAACGCTGATGATTCCCTGAAAAGTGATGATTTCTGCCCTAAAAATTGCCTCCACCCTTCCAAATAGCAGGGCTGGGACAGAATGAGCAAGATGAGTCATTAAGGCTTGAGTGCAGATGGAGAGTCTGATCAGGACAGTACTTAACACATGTCTGGAGGATTATCTGGGACAACCAGGATGAGAAGGAATTCAGAAATATGTGGCTGATCAGGCTGGAGTTTCAGAGTGATCACCTGGCAAAGACATCCACAGAACTTCAGGAAGATTGATGGATGTAGAGTCCACAGGAGCAATGGAACAGAGAAAGTCCCACCAACATTTCAAGCCATGGTGGTGCTGGGCTTTGAGAAAAATCTCACTCAGGAATCCAGAATTGGCTGGAATTCTGCCTCATTCAGTCAGAAAATGAAGCAATGTTTGGTTATCTTTATGCACACAACCCAAATTTCTGTGTTGCTGGTTTGGCTCCTTAATTCAGGACAGGTTTTTGTTCAACCAAACTGAACTCAAATAAATGGCTGGTCCTGTCTAGTCTCCTTTTGTGAAAAATTTCTTTATTTTATTTTATTTTATTTTATTTTATTTTATTCTACTCAGAAATTAATTATAAATTATATTTCATGCAATCTCTTCATTAACCTGTCTGGCTGGAACTAAAACTTAGTTCCAAAACAGGTCATGTGTTTTGAATATGATTTTAAACTTGCAGGTCCCCCTTCTAATCCCTGCTACCCTTTGATGGATTCTTTGATTTTGCTGTTCACTGGACACTTGGTCAATCTCCAGGATAATGAAATTCCTACAACCTAATGCAGAAATCACATTCAGAGCTATTATTTCTTATAATAATTCACAGAGACTGGAAATAACTTTATTTTCTACACTTGCAAGTCAAACAGGCCTGCTAAAAAGCAATTACAAACTCAACATGCGGGTTCTTTTGCATTTACTGACACGTGTTGATGCTGGAAATGTGTAAGCTTCCCATTTCTTTCCAATTAAAACAAAAAAATGGCATTTTTTTAGGTCACAACTCTGCATTTTCTTACCACCATCTTATGCTCATTTATTAACAGACGACAGAACAAGGCAACCTTACACTGGGGATTGACTCTCACAAACCAGCTGCACTAAAAAAAAATCTTATACAATAGTTTGTGCTAAGTTAAATATCTCTAAATTCAATAATTGTCAATGACACTATATTAAAGAAAATTGTAATAGTGGTGAATTTTCAGTTCCACTGAAGTCACAGGCAAAATTTACAGAACTTCATCCTCAGCCTCTGTCCCCCTTCTAAAAACAGGGATAGAGGTATCAGTCCACAAAAATACTGCACCAGTTTCCTTCTAAAATAACACTACAGTGAGTCAGATCTCAGCAAACCACACCAGATGAACTCAGTTTTTGAGTTAATCTCAGTGTTGCCTGGTTTTGCTTTTTAATATAAATCCATGTTTGAGTTGAGTGAGAGCCAGGAGCCCAGCCTGCCGTGGTGCTGCAGTCCCAGTGGAGGTCAGAAAGTGAAAGCACCATTTCAGCCTCACAGGAAATGGTCATTTACCTCGAGTGGTCACACTCAGGACAACTTCAAGCTGTGCTCAGTTTTCAGGTTTATACTTATCTCACTTTCCTTTAACTGCAGTCCTTAACAGCTCCCCAAGAGAAACAGAGCATCAGATAAAAGTCTGATCCAAGGCATATCAGTAACAAATTCGGGCACAAAGAGATGGAGCTCTCCAGGAACTCTCAGTGGGGACATTAAGTCTGCTCCCTTGAAATTTAACAGAAACTTTAACTTCTCCGGAGCCCAGCGAGGCCATCATTAAATGCCTTTGATAACCTTTAAGATTTTGCAATTCATAGTGAAATTCCTCAGTGCCTGTTAACTGATTTTATATCACGTAAAAAGTTTTTCTCATTTATTTTGGTTGCAAGCCACATGGGCACCGCCACTTTTCAGCACATTGTGTGGGCAGAAAAGGTTACACCATAGGGCAGAGTGGTAGAAGTATTTTCTCCACAGAAAGGAACTCTTCATCATAATCTTCATGAGGATCATTATGTGGTTCTCCCCATGGCAGGAGGCTGAGGTAAGGCATGGACGAACTGTTAGGTACAGTGCAAAGAAACTTCTCAGCACCAGGCAACAGATAAACACACACCAGATGTGATGCTGCCATGAATGACCACTTCTGTTGCAGACTGGGAGTAGATCAATACTACACAGCCCACTTAATAAAACATAAAATGACTTTTTAAAGTTGCTATTGAAGCTGTACTCTCTATCAACAACATTGCAATATTACACTAATTTCATATCAAACAGATACGAAAAAACAAAGTTAAATCTGCATTGTGCTCAATTCCCCAAGTTCTTACGTCTGCTCCACATCAAAATTAATGATTAATAATATTGGCCAAGTGTTTAAAATTAAATCAGTGAACCCATGAATGATAGGAGATGTAACCCTCAGAGGGTAAAACTGAATTTGTTTCCTTTCTGGGGGAAAACCACCCGTATATCCTTGAATGAGAATCTTTGTTTGAAGGCTAACAGGAAACTCCAAGTTGATTCAAGGTAAATACCAGCCCCTGTTACCCAAGCAGATAAGAAACACAAATGCATTGGTAATGTTACAATGTTGTAATACATTACTGAATTATACAACAGTGTTATTTCCCCAAATTCCTACAACTTGTATGACTTGATAGGGACACAGACAACGTTCATAGAATAGATAGAGATAATAAAGTGCTTTCATAAAGGATCACAACTTCCTGTGTTTCCAACAGAAGTATTTACTAAAATGTTATTGAAGATGTTAACCCGTGAGCTGCTGCACCAGAAACAAAACAGTCAGTAAAAAAGCAGGAATATGATATTTAAGTCTTCCTGTACAATTCTGCAGAAAAAAAGCACCTTCAACAAAACCCAGCAGTGGTACCTAATGTCTTTTTTTTGTTAGCATAGTTCTGAAATGTGCACTGAGAGCTCCAGGATAAACCTTCCGAGCTCTATTTCCCATTAGCCATGTGCATTGAAAGACCCACTCTTGTTAGACAAAAGATAAGGCTTATACCAAAAACCACTGTGCCACTTGGCTGCATATCTTTGGTATATTTATAGTGCAACTGTTCTGCTTCTGCTCTGAAGGGGAAAGTTTTCCAAAGCACTGCATCCCCTGCCACTGAGAACCTACCACGAATTCCTACACTCACTAGGACCTCTGACACTGACCTACTGCTTTAAACAAATGAAGAACGTGCAGTGGAAATTTCTTCCTGTTTTTTAACTATGCTGCTGAAATAAAATTCTATCATGCCACAAAGTAAGAGCACGGTTCAGTTCTCTTGCAAGATTTTAGGAGTGTACAAATGCGAGCATGAATTTCACAGCAATTTTCAATGACAGATACTCAAGGTGCTATCTGAAAACATCTGTAATTTAATGATTGTTAATCTAGATTTAGCCAACCTTCATCTCTACTGAAAAAAAAAAAAAAAAGAAAAGACACCTGTTTTTCATTTTGCTGAGATACTTAGAATTATTCATAATGCATAGAAAGGCTAGAACTACTTAATTAAAATAGACTGCAAGCGTGTTTTTCTAAACTTATATTGCTAAAGCCTTGCTGTACTGTAAGATTTATTGGAGTTGGCCTTTACACACAGTACCATGTATTGACATAAGCCTGGCTATACACCAGTGTTTCAGCCTATCTGAGTGGGCACACCAGCACACGACTATGGTACACGTCATCCAGTGGCAGTGCAATGAAATGTAGTGCCATTGAAATGCCATTTCGTGGGTTTTCAGCTCCTGAACAGCAGCATTCTCTCTGAACAGGTCTGTCCCACCAGACTGGCATATTGCTGAACGCTGGCTTCGTCACTCGGCCCCTTCCTCCTCTTCTTGTACACGCTGTAAGGCATCACGGTTCTCTTGTGGAGCACTCTCACCCTGCCCAGCTCCTTCAGGCGACCCTCATCGACTGCAGAGGCAATCAGAGAACACAAAAAGCAGTTATTTATAGTGTCCACATCACCTCAATTTATGCCACTAACTCCAATATGCATAATGAAAACTGCATGAAGTGAGGAAAGTCATCTGCAGATGAAAGCAGAGCTGAGCTGCAGAGCATTCTTGAATCATGGCTGGGCACAAAATTCAGCCTGCAAAGGAGCTGAAAAGGTAAATTGTGCACCACAGGTTTCTAATGGTGATGGATGGCATTTCTGAAAACACCTCTACAGCTGTATTTAAAAATTCACATTCATTTCATGCTCCTACAGCCAGAAGTCAAACTCTGTCTGGGAAAGACTCAAACAGAACTGACCAGGAGAGACTTGTCATTGCTGCACCCCTTGCAAAACCCACCAGCACCAACTGGAACAAATGTATTAACACCAGCAAAAAGCCTCCAGGCTGTTTCCTTAGGCAAGTATCAGGCAATAAACCACCTTCCCAGGTGAAACTCCCTGGCCCTCCAGCCCAACTCTGTTTTTCCCTCATTTATACTGGTTTCTGAGTTTCATTCTAGGAGTTACATGTCCTTACTTCAAGTCTGATCCTTGAGCCCTGTAGATCAACAGGGTGAGCAGTGCAAGCACTCCCTGGGTGGGTACAACACAATTCCTCTTCAAAGATACACACACCACAGTTAAACCTTATTACCTTCACATGCCCCTTGTGACTTAATTTATCCAGAATCATACACATGAGAGTGTCATTGAACAAGTTAAAACTTCCTTATTTTTATGAATCCCATTGATGCTCCTGCTGCTGAATAATAATGTTATACAGCTGCTGTGTGTCAGAAAAATTTGCTCTACAGTGCTAGAAAACCCTTTAAAGAAACTCAGAGAACGTGCCACACATCTGAGGCCACTGCAGGATAAATTAGTAAAATTATTACAAAATAGTGGAAAAAGAAATCTTGGACTTTTCTGAACTTTAGGCTCAAAAAGTCACCAAGAAGAGTCAGCCCAGAATCTGAAACGTAAGTTTGAGAATAGAACCAAATTCCAGTA
Organism: Ifrita kowaldi; assembly: GCA_013398055.1. Classification (NCBI taxonomy): domain Eukaryota; kingdom Metazoa; phylum Chordata; class Aves; order Passeriformes; family Cinclosomatidae; genus Ifrita; species Ifrita kowaldi. Next base: position 748,897 of record VZRS01000677.1, read on the forward strand.
AGAATAGAGATGCTTACTGGAACATCAGTATTTTCGGACATAAGCTATGCAAAAGCTTGCTTTTGGACCCTCTTTCTGCTTTTAATTAATGCTTCTTTATGTTTTAAGACAAAGGAGGCCATGAAATGCTTTTCTGTGCAAGACATTCTGAAGAACCTGCCCCTGTTCATCCACAGAAAGGGCCTATAAACTTTTTTCTGCTGATTGCCTGAATTTAGTATGTGAAACTTAATGAAGGCTGCTTTACCAAGTTTGGAATTACTTCATCACTTTTATCTGTGTTTTGATTCCTGACATGAAAGCACAATGTGTTTCTTAAGACTTAACCAGGAAAACATGGTCTGAAGGAAGAAAATCTGAGCAGCACTTGCTAAGATGGTGCTCTCCACTAATTATTGTTGGCAATTGCTTTAGATAAACACCAAGTCAAAAATGCTTTATGGCTTTCTCTCCCTCTTTGAAATCCATCAGGGTTTTGATGTGTGGCCAACACCTCCCTGATATCCCAACAGGTTGGTTTTACTACCAGCCCTTCTGCCTCTTCTGTTACATCCTCCTCCTTCCTGAGAGTTCACCAAGGAAAAAAATTGCAAGTTTAGCTTCTGGAGGTGACACAAGTGTAAAGTTATTTTAACTTCTTAAATTGGAAAGTTTCTATTTACTGCACCTCTAGGCTGACCCTCAGTCTGTGCCCTGAAATGGATTTAGGCCAAGCTGAGCCCTCACAGCTCCGTGCCAAAAGCACTTTAGAGCTGGTCCCTACTCACTGTTTGATACTCATTGATTTCAAACACTCTCAAAGCCTGATACTCTGGGTGAGTTCATCTTCTGGCTTGCAGTGCTGCTGGCCCCAGATTTGGTTTCTTTGAGTGACTAAAGCTACTGTACCTTTGGTTTCACTGCAGCCTTCCTGGCTCAGCTGAACTCTGTTCTTGCTGCTCAGCATTTGTGCCCTTACTCCACTTTTACTCGTTGCCTCCTTGCCATGAAAAACAACATTCCAAATTTCTACAATGATTACCTGTTCTTCCACTGACTCCCCTCAAAATAAAAGCTTTAATAACAAAAATAACCTTCTGTAAAAGTGCTTAAATGTATGTAATTTAAACTCCATCTGAAAAAGAAACCTTTTACTGAGATCTTAAGTGTAAGTAAAATATTCTCAGGTACACAGTTAAGCTTTTAGACAAGGCAAATAGGAACTTGTGTCACCATCATAACAAATCTGAAAGTCAGAACTCAACCACCTTTCAGTTGCTTCTGGTCTGGAGGCAACACCATAGGAATTCAGGAAATTATTCCCTTTAAACACAATTTAAACATAAGCAGAATGAATTTAAGATAATTTGATGGAAAATAAAAGCAGACTGGGCTCTGGCACACTTTAACAAAGAAATTACTCTCCCAATAAGAAAAATTAAATATCTGCTCCTGTTGAGTGGCACATGGTAAAATTTGCTTTCTATTCAAGATGGTGCCAATTGAATTCTAACAGGCCTTCCCTGTGTGGCTGATGCTGGGATACAGCAGCAATCACAATCCAAAACGAGAACAAATGCTTTATTAAATAAAGTTCCTTGCTGCAAATAAGAAAAAGCCATCCTATTATTTCCAAGCTTTAGTAAAGGAATTTTATTTAGTGACTTGCATTTCTGGAAAGACTCTGACTGATCAGACAGTGGAACAGTATGTTAGGGCAATTTTAGTCATTACTGTAATTACTGAATGCAGTACTTTTACCATTAAAAAGTGTTTTAAAAGGGCTTATTTTTTCCTCCTCACATTTTCTCATTTTTCACCTCCTGAGCTGTTGATTTGTTGCAGTCTACAGAAGAGACACTGTCATTTGACATAAAAAAACATCCAAGGTTTCATCCCTTAATTCAGTTACATCTATCAATATAGTCTGGGTGGTAGATACACAAAATACAGAGCAATCAATTACGCAGATTGGAAGTTCCTGTAATCTTAGGAAACTGGGCAACTGCAGCTGCCAACTGAAAACAGAAATATTATCCTGTAAGTCTCAGAGCTAAAAATACAGGTGAAATCTTGTTGAATAAATTACCTGTCACTTCTTTCTTTTCTCCCCTACACTCCTAAAGCAGCCAATTATTTATGCTGCAGTTGTCTGTTGAAATTTGAATATAGGAGAGATTTCACTTATAATTCAACCTTGCCACCGTGACCCCATAAAGACTGCACAGAGGTGTTAAAATGTTCTGTTCCCAGCCCCACACCACTGTTAAATGGAATTCACACATGGAGGATTTCCTTTCTGAAAACACAAAGCATATCAGGTACGTTGATAAGTACCAGCAGGAAACAAAGCAAGGAGCAGGAGCGACCCAAAGCCTCTCCAAGCAATGGCACATCTTGGCAGGCACTGGTGTGAGTTCCTGACCCAGCTCACACATCCACCTCCACCAAAAGTGCTCAAAGGCAGCCTCAGCCTGCACTCACCCCAAAAAAGGCTTTTACACTCCAGGGATGAAGAGGAACGTGAGGAGCAGCAAGCCTGACAAACTCCTGTACAATCCAGTCCTTATTTCTTTGCACAACCCAAATCAACTTCCCCCTAAAACTACAAGCTCCCTCCCGAAACCAAAACATCATTTTCAAATGCTGATATGCATTCCTGCTGAAATACCAGCATGAAAGAAGGAGGAGTGATTTCACCTTTTTTATTCACAGCAACAGCAAGGTGGACAGCAGTGTGCTTTTTTAGAGAAATCCAGAATTTCATGGTCAGTATTTTTTTCTTACAGCTCAGGGGTGGATTAGCATTTTTCTGACGTTATTTTGGGAAGCCCACATCCAAATATTTTTCTTCTTCAAGTGCATTAACCTTTATTATTACTACCTAATATAATGTGAAGAGAAAAACAGTTCCATCTGGTCAGAAAGCTGGGTAAGCACATGCAAAGCTGGACAAGGGAGACTTGGAGAGTGGAGAGTGAGCTGTGCAAGAGCCTGGGAGCCAACACCATGCTGAAATAAGGGTGCTGGCTCAAAGGTTTCTGTAGCAAACTATTACTGAATCAGCTTTTTGGTGGTGGCTGAGTTGGGCCAAGCTGGTTTTGATCAACAGTGATGAGGAAGGGCAGCCTGAGCTGCAGCATCCTGTACTGCTCTTCTTCACAGCCATAGTACCTCTTCCCTCCTCCCCTTGGAGAGACTCCTCACAAAAATGACATTTTTAAATTTTTCAGGGGTATAATCTAGAGATGGAAGCAATCTAAACTCTAAATTTCTTTTAAAGTGCTTGTTTTCCATTTACGGGAAAACAAGTGAAGAAATAATTAAAAGTAAAGTGACAAATGTATTGGCTTTCCTATTTTCTAAATAGGAGGAAGGACAACTGCCAATTTCCAAAACAACCCACATTAGTCACAGGAAAATATTTCTTACATTTTCTATACAGAATGGACTCAGAATTAGTAAGAAGCCTCACTGAAGACTGGCACTTCTAACTCACAGAAAGAAATGTGGAACTCCTGCTAAACTCTGAAATGTTGCTGGTTTTGATCATAAGTTTCAGTTTCTTTAAATGCTCCTTCAACTCCCTGGAAAAATGAAAGCATTTGGCCATTGTCACTTTGTAATTCTGCATCCATACTACATAGAGAACCTGGATTTTTTTCCCCCACTATAGCAGGATAAAACAGTGAAAGAAAAGGCAAAGAACCAGCCCTAATTCAAAAATTAAAATATTTAAACCTGTGTCATTAACTGAAACCTGTGATTCACTTTGAAAGCAGACACTGAAGGAAACTCACATTATAAATTAAGTTTTCCTTTAGCTTAAAAATAGAATCTCAAAAGAATTCTTTTTACCTCTAAGCATTAAATCCACAGAACAAAAAGTATGAAGATAAACACTTGACAACTGCTGCATTTCCAGACCATGGATGTGCTGGGGTTTTGATTTTGTTTCACATTGCTTGTGGTTTTTAATTTTCAATTTCGAAGCACTTAGGATTTGCATAGTTTTTAAAGATTAGTAGAATGTTCCCATTTTTATAGTCAAAGAAAAAAAAATTAAAAATTCAATTTACAGAGAGATGAAAAGTTTCATGATACTCAAGCCTTCAAACCAGGTGTAAAAATGATGAAAAGAAGCACCATCCCTTGCTGGTTACACTATGGTGATGTTAATTTATCTGAGAAACACTACAGCCTTGTTGAATTTTTTTTAAAGAAAAGCTACATCTGGTTTACATGACCTTGTCACAGTTAATGATCAATGATTTTAAAACAAAGAAACTGCAAAAGGAAGAAACACATTAACTTTTCAAATTTTATGACTAAAGCATAGGAGATACTAATTACTGGAAATCGAAAATTATTCCACTGCAGTCAGAAGCCAAATCTTTCTGACCTTTGAATTTAAGCTCATTTCTTACTCAATTTAAAGCTTAATTTCTTTTGTTCACCAGCAAAGTATAGGATGTCATCCTCAAAACCAAAAGGGACAATCAGCAATACCCATGAATAGTCATATTTATATAAAAGAGTGAGCTGAAATATGCTTTTTCTCATATTGCTTCTTTCAAACTAGACTCATACATTAAGGAATATTAAAGACCCCTATGCCTTGGGGTACAAAAATACTAACTCAAACCAAAATAAGAGTACAGTTAAAGTGAAGCATAAACAACAACACACAAAAATTCAATGAAAAGAATTCTTAATTAAAACCAGAAAGCACAAGTCACAAAGGAAGCACAGTAAAATGCTCAGGATATTCTCAATCAGCCAAATCTTTGCAGTTACTCTAATAAAAAAAAAAGGAACTTTTGAAACCACTGTTCAAAAAGAACATGTTTGTAAGTGGAAAAAGGCACCTTTATCAAAACATTACCGGTGATCCTTAAAACAGGAGAATTGCAGTTTTACAGGTATAGGGATCCCTAAAATGGGCAAAGACAAGAAGTTGCAACGAGGGGAAATCCTGAAGGCATCTTCCAACCCAAACTTTTGGGCTTTGTGCCTGGGCTCCTCCAACTGGTTTATGATGTGCAGCTCCACGGCGAGGAGCAGCAGCCGGATCGCGCGGCGGAACGCGCTCGCCCCGCTGTGCCGCGGAAACAATAACTCATTGTGCTGGGACTCCCGTTACTCCTGGAGTAAACAGCAGCAGGGGCCAGTGGAAAACATTTCCTGTCAGTGCAGCAACTCACAGCAGCTCGGGGGCTCAGCTGTAATTCACGGCTTCTGCCTTACCTGGAAACAATCCCTGACCGTGCTGCCCAGCACTAAAATCCAGCTGGACACGTTTGAAAGGGAGGCACAAAAAACAGTATCTATAAAATTCCCAGTTTATCTAGGAGCTCTCATCTAATACAATTATTCTAGCCTATCTCAATCTATCATCCTGAAAAAAGGTGACTGGGAAATGGCCACTGAAGGGCAAGATTTAAATCATAGAAGGACAGAATCATTCAGGTTGGAAAAGCTCTCTAAGACCATCAAGTCCATCCATCAATCCAGCACTGCCAGGGCCACCACCAACCCATGTTCCCGAATGCCACATCCACACAGCTTTTAAATCCCTCCAGAGACTGTGACTCCAGCACTGCCCTGGGCAGCTGTTCCAGTGCTGGACAACCCTTTCCATGAAGAAACTTCTCCTAATATCCAACCTGAACCTCCCTTGGCTCAACCTGGGTCCATTTCCTCTTGTCCTGTCAAGGACTGATAATGATGTTCCTCCAAGGACTTGCTTTTTAGGAGTGCAGTGCAAAAAATCCTGGTAGTACCTGGGGAAATGTTAAACAAGACTGAACACTTCCCATCTGCAAACAGTATCCAGTGCCTCCAAAGCCAAGATACTAGGACAAAAAAAAAAAAAAGAAGAATAATATAATCTAGTTGATGGCAAGCTGACAAAGATAACTTTGTTACTTTTAGATGTTCTTCCAGAGGACAAAAAGAAGTTGTCGCTTCAAAAGAAGAAGAATCTCTAACGCTATTCTTGATGACTTCAGATACAAGAAATGAGAATGTGAACTGCCAGTGAAGAATATTAACTGCACACCCAGGGCACTTTGGGGCTTCTTTGTCTTGCTTTTTTCCTGCTTTAACTACACTTTTTGGTTACCTAATCAACTTGCAGCCTTCAGTTTAAGCATACTGTGCAGACAAGGGCCAGAAGCAGAACCACAGCTCTGTTTTGAAGGAAGGGGCCCTGTGAGATGTTCTCACGTTCCTGTGATTTTCTCTCATTCCTGTGCACGCTCTCCCTAACCCAGGCTCCCCAACTGCAGCCTCCAGGCCCTCAGCACTCTGCACAAGGCAGATTTGCAGATCAGAACTAGCAAAGTCAAAGCTTTACAGGCTCATTCATGACCTGACTCATTTTTGGTGGACCCCACAGGCATTTCTAACACCCAGTTCTGATTCTGGGGAGTTTAATTTGCTCTGAGTCAGCACTGGGGAGACTGACCAAGCTTTCTGCTGCATCAATGTGTGTCCTCCACACTTCTCAGAACCTTTGTTAGCTGAGCTTTTCTGTTCCTTGAAGTATCCCAGTTATTTGGAACAACACAGGAATGTTCTGCATTTTGTGTTACTCATTTCTCTTCAGAGACAGAAGGGGAAATCATGGTTAAAATCCAACAAGCACTTGGAAACAGCACAAGAAAGCAACTCTAAGTCACTGGCTAACAGGGAATGAAAACTGCACAGATATCTTTGCAGAGACTTTAGCAAGGGACCTGTCATCTCAAGAACATAATCAAAAGTGGTTCTGTTACTGGTGAGACAAACACATCAAACACATTATTAAATCGGTGAATTAATGGTTGAAAATAGTAATGCACATTAAATGGGAAAGATTAGGGATGGTGATGGTGGTGGAGATGACAGGACATGGGGGAAGGGCTTCAAGCTGTAGGAGGGTTGGATGTAGATGGGATATTGGGAAGGAATTGTCCTCTGTGAGGGTGGGGAGGCCCTGGCACAGGGTGCCCAGAGCAGCTGTGGCTGCCCCTGGATCCCTGGCAGTGCCCAAGGCCAGGTTGGACATTGGGGCTTGGAGGAACCTGGGATAGTGGAAGGTGTCCCTGCCCATGGCAGGGGGTGGCACTGGATGGGCTTTAAGGTCCCTTCCAACCCAAACCATACCATGAAACCATTCTCCTGTGAAAAGCCAGTACAAAAGACAAAAGGCAGAGGTTATGCTTTAGGGAGTTACAGCTCCAAAACAATGGGAAGGAAACAGGAAAAAAAAAATCTGAAGCAGCAAAAGAGTTAAATAGTATTTATTAAAATATTTGAACTGCACAGAAGTGAACGTGGCAGAAAGTAGCAAGAGGATCTTTCAGAAAGAAGGGCAAAGTCCTCATTAAGACTGATATGTGAGGAGGAAAAGAGCCAGAGAGGAGAGTCAAGCTGCGAATTACAAACGCAAACATTTCCACGGAATAGGAAAAATTGAAGCAATTGGCAGTAGCTTATCAGCTAAATAAATCAGATTACAGCAATCAATTTGCTGGCTCAATTAATTAAAACATGGAATCAATTATGTTCTGTGTGAGGAGCTGGGATGATGTCACCAGAGCAGGGAGTGAACAAGGATCATTCCAGAAGGTCTGACCCTGGCACAGGTTTCCCTGGTGGATGCTGGACTGTGGCTCAGCACATGCCTGTGGTGTCCCTTCCATGGCTGCTCTGTGCCTGTGCCTAATTACAGCTGTGAACTTTTATCACATTTGGAAACCAGGCCCACATACTCATTGTCCTCAGCATGAAATAAAATCTGCATGAGCGCTCTACTCGTCCCACATTACTGAACTTTTAATTCCTGCTCTTGTGCTCTTAACACCTTCTGCGTATAGAAAATGATTCCTACAGGACTTGGCAGTCCTTGCCCTTCCCCACATTCCCCTGAATCTTCATGAAAAAGGAAAAAAAAGCAGAATTATATTGCTAGAAAATCAAATATTGCTAGAAAATCAAATATTGCAACATTCAAAAGGTGAATGAGTATCTTGAGCATAAACCCATCTAAGAGTCATCTCTTCAATGCAAAGAGAAGTGAAGTATGCCAAAATATCTTCATTTTTCAAGCAAAGTCCTCAAAAAAAAAAAAAAGTAATTTCAAAACACATCCATTTGGTTCACAATCTCTATGATGGTCATCTTGGATTAACACATTTTTGTGACTTTTCCAGTCCAAGCCACAGGTTTCATGAACCACACCAGATGTCAGACTCTGGTTTAGTTGAGGGGCACTGCTTTAGTCTGCTACATGTATGTAATAAGCAGATATATTTAGAATATCAATAAATACAAACTTCTAAATCACAAATATGTATTAAAGTTTGCTTTTACTAACCCACACACCAATTTATTCCATGGCTGTTGCTTAGAACCCACAAATTAAGAGAATAGCATTTCCTTTTTATTACAGAAGCACTGCATATGAGGCTAAAACCCCAGGCCCCAGACATTTCAGTTTAATCCAAACATACTAAAAAGTGAGGGGAAAATGTGCCTGGCTACACCTTATTGGTATTATCTTCATTGTTTAAACATCTTGTACAGTCAAGGATCACACTGGATTTAGAACTACACATTCTGATGGCTCCAAGTGTTCACTAACTTAATTAGAAACAGAGAGAAACTTGTAAGATGTCTCTTCTAGAGGAGCTGCTAGAAAGAAGGGGTATGTCTATCTTTTTCTTGGTTACAGAACTCAAATTTATTACCTATGGCTCTGATAATAATGGAAAGTTACTTCTTTAGAAGACTTTAGTTCGTGATCTATCAGAGTTTATTTAAACTCTTTCTCAACTCTCTGAAGTACACAACACTATCTTAAAAAAAAACATATAAGCAGCAGTTGTTTTAAAACAAAGCAGCAATTTCTCCCAAATCAGATGATTGCACAGTTCTAAACAATTGCTTTAATGTTTTCCATCTGTGATAGTTTTGCGACCACATTTTCATCATCTCAAGAAATTCAGTGCAGTTACCCTTGTAAACATTAATCTGCATCACACCACCCTTGTAAACATTAACATATCCTGGCCTTTGCATTAATCCCTCTGCCTACACCCAAATCCCTCTGCCTACATCCATCCTACACGGATACAGCCCTTTGCCAGGGATGTGAACTCTGAGACGTGACCAAATGGCAATCACAGTTCACTTTCAGGACACAAATATGTGATCGTGGCTTTTCTGTTCAAAGGAGGAGGAGGATCAAAACCAGTATCACACTAATATACTAAATTTTTAAAATATACTGTAAAATTAAACACTCTCTGTAGTGGATGGGGAAAAAAAGTCAACAAAATATTTGTGTTCACATACACAATAAATATAAAACATTTTTGAATTACTCTTTCACCACAAAGTGCACTAAATTGTACATAAAATAAAACGTTTTAAAAACACAACATTAGACATTATAGTTGTTGAAATAATTGTGAAAAATTATTTTTCTAGTGGAAGAATTACGCACAAAAAACATATTTAAAATAAACAGAGTTTTGTATAACTGCACATGCCTGGAGATTTCTGGTTTTATTTAAGTTTCATTTACTAGAACTAATAACACTCAGTTTCTTGCAAGAAGCACTAAGATACATAATGCAATCACTATTACTAAGAGGATACAGAAGTTGTTAAATATTGGGATTGTTGTTTGCATTTTACTATTCTAGCTTACTACAAGCAGCAGAATAGATAAAAATATCTAGAAAGATCTATTTCTAAAGAAACAGAGTTTTTTCAGCTCATATTCCTGAAAGTTTTAGAAATCTGGTAAAAGCTTGTAATAAAAAGTTGTAAGATTACTACAGAGAAAGGCTGGAAATCTGAAGTAATTTTCTTTAGTTCAGTAACTTAAAAACTAGTGATCTGCTATGAGGTGTTACATGGAATGGGTTTTTTACAGCGTGATTCTTGTGAGTGTGAAGTGAGAATTTTTCTACCTCTCCATAGCTTTGTGTAGTGTCCCAGGACTTTCTCTGGAGAAGGGAAGCTCAGGCACTGATTTTAGTGTTGTTTTGGGTTTATATTTTGTTTTATTCTGATGGTTAAGGCTTACAAGTGAACACGAGGCAATTTTAAAGGCTTTTTGGATTTCTACATCTGTCCTTTGTGCAGGCACAGCCTTGCCCAGCTCCTGGGCAGCTGCAGCCTGATCACTGGAAAGCCCAGAACAGACAAATCATCTCCTCTGGGTTCCGCTGCCTATCGTCACTTTGGCTCACACCAGCTGGAAACAGTCTGAAGCCTGAGCTCTTCTAAGCACTTCCACTCTGCTGGAAGAAGAAAGGTCTTTACTGCTGTGCAGAGGTGCCAGATGCAACGTCTGCTCTGCAGCAAGAAGAAGGAGTGGAAAGTGGTTGCTGAATCATTTGGCTTTGTAATCTCTTTAGATGGTGTATCCAAACAACAGCCTCTTATTCACCTCAGCAAATATCTATCAAGATGCTCAAGTTTGAATCCTGCCATCACTTATTTCTACAGCCTGCTCTTGTCAAGCCCTTCTTCTCATTGTTCTACCTTCATGAACTATTGCAAAATTCTTTCCCTGTCTTCCATCCATGTCTCTGCCAGCTGCCCAAACCCTGATCACATCAGAGACCCCCACTTCTAAAGCTCCCCACACTCTGCTTCACTCCATCTTCATTCCTTCATTCACTCCATCTTCACATCCACAGGCAGCAATGTGAGTTCCACCTCTGACTATAGGATCTTGTCCCAGACAAATTTATTTGTTTTGAAGGAAACTGCTTTGTGTCTCCATATTCTTAATTTCTTCTACAACTCTCACACTGCAGAAGATTTCTCCATAAACTTCTGAAAGACAACTAAGATACTTTCTTAGATCCCTCTCTTTGAAACTCTCCTTCACTGTGATGTTTACAAAAAGGTCAGTTTAGTCTAATACTATTTAGTCTATTAATAGACTATAATTTAGTCTACTACTATAATTGACCAGGAAACCCAGAAGTGCCTCTCTCTCTCTTTATCCCACCCTTTTGCATCCATCATGGTTTGTGTTAACCATACCCTCTGGAGCAAAGAGTGTCTTGTCTCCAAGAACACACAAAGCAAAGGCAGAGGAGCCTGTGTTATGCCTTTGTTATGTGCAATTTTTCAACACTGAAGAAAATACTTTCATTTTAATTAATGTATTCCATTCGATGCCATTTTGATTTCAATCTATTATTAGATCTGCAGGAAGTTGAACAGATGTGTATTAGCTTAGCCAATTTATCAACTTCAGCAAATGAAATGGTTAAGACAGAAAAAGCACTGAAGTCCTTTTGAAGTGCAGCTCTCAAAGCCCTGCTCACACAGCTTCTGCAGACACAGGAAGGTGGGAAGCAGCTTCCACCACTGGGATTGCTGTGGGCCATGCCTAAAAATTTGGATAAAGCTTCTTCACTTGGGTAACAGCCCCACATTCACCCTGGCTGGCACCATGTACACCCCACATTACGTGACACAGTCATGTAACTACAAAGGTTTTGAAGCCACCACTCTTAGACTGGGATTGTATCTGCCCTCATCTGAAGTTTCTTTTTAAAGGTCTTGACAGTCCAGCACTGATGGAAAGAGAGATTTGAAGTTTCTCACTAACTTAATTACCATCCCAAAAGTAGATTTTCATTAAAATTTTACTTCATGAAGACATTTTTCACAGACTTCTCCCAGGAGCAACAAACTGAAAACCTCAAGAGACATTAGAAAGAGAGAAGACATGCCATTGAGTTAGTCTAGATAATAGAAACTGGAAGGATAAGAATATTGCCAGGATATCAGTAAATTATCCATAATTCTTTCCCTACTGCTCTTGTTTCATGAGTAAAGCTGTTAGTGAAGGTACCAACGGAGTGAAACCCTGAGGAGCAGTTTGGGAGGAGGAAGTTAGCGAGTGCCCAGGAATATTTCAGCAAATGCCATCATGTGACTGACTTCTGCTCATCAGCTTGAGGTGTTATCAAAGCCACTGACTGCAGAGCAACCTTTTAATTAACTTCTTCTTTCTTTAGCATATCTCCATCTGTACTTACAGCTAATGGCCATTAAATGAAGTTCAGCACTATCAGCATTTCCAGATTGCATCAGGATCCGAACCCTCTGTTACAGCACCACCTCACTAACTACTTACTTAGTTCTAAATAAATGCCTGGCCACTGGCTAGTAATATCAGAATCTTCACAAATCCCTCTCATTTATAAGATGATGCCAGGTCTTCTAAATTTTTCAAAGTGAACACACAACAAAAATGAAGGATCTGTTTCAAGACATGAGTTATATAAATTAATATTTTCTTACGCTTAAAAAAAAAAAACCAAACACTTTTTATGAGCATCTTTTAATTTTTATTCCAGAAAAGTACAAATAAATCTGATTTAGGAAGGAGCTCTGCAATGTAATGTGTATGAATACTCAAAAATCCTTTTCATATTACAGAGGTTTGAAAGGTCAAAGCAAATAACACACTCTCCTGAACCTGAAATGGGTAAATTTGTTAGGTAAATTTTCAGACCTTTTTTTTCTTAAAGGAGGGAAAACATGTTCAAAAACTCAGGCAAATTATGAACCCATGAATTATGTCTCATACTAATTATGAAAAAGTTAGTATGAGATGGTACTTCCGAAATTTTCTGACATTACAGACAATATTAGAAGATGGCCATTGCCAGTGACTGCTTCACTGCCCCAGGCAGCAGTGACAGTCACACCATTTCTCCCAGTTGTTTATTGGATCTGGTTATTGCTCTTGGTTTCAATGTTGGAAGTCCCACTCCTGATAAATCATGCCCTACTTAACCAACATAATTATGGACAGTGCTACAGAAAGCTGATTCGAGAGGAATAAAGCACACAACCATTTGTATTGCTTCTTAAAATCCGCTGTAACTTCATTAAACTCGTATTAGTGACTGTTGGAGAGAGTAAAGAATGAGGAAGGGAACTGATTTCACTGGTGAGAAATGGCTTCCTTCGAGCAGCAACTCAACCCCCCGATGCCTACGAGCTCCCAGCAGGCCCAGAGCATCTCCACGTGCAGCTATGTTTTAATTTCCTTAAACCACGGGACACAAGTCACAGCTCCAGCAGTGTCTGGAGCGAGATATTCTGTGCTGATAACGATGCAAAGCTTTGTTTCCCGTGGTTTCCCAATCTGCTATGCCTCAGGGATTTCACACCACGCAGAAGATGCTGCCCCTCTGCTTGCACGGGGTTAACACCTTCACAGGCACCAGTTTAGCACTCTCCTTTCTGAATATCAAGAGTATCCCAAATCCCACTGGCCTCCAAAACCATTCCCTTCTTCCTCCTACTTTTGTAATTTTTTTTTCCAATTTCCCCTCACCAATCTAACAATGATGTATTTATTTGAACCTTGCTTTGTAGTTCTTATAATTATCATTATTATTCATGTTCCTGTTGAGCAACCAAGTAACAGGCACAGGGTGAGGAAAAGCAAGGAACTCAACAGCATTTCCAGAACCCCACAGTCCTGCTTAAGCAGTCTTTTCAAATTCCTTTAATTTACCTACATCCTGCCCTTCAAACAGTTAGCTGCCTAGGGAGTCCTACTAAACCACAGTAAAAAGTAAAAGGATCAAAAAGGAAAAATAAAGCAAAAAGTAAAAAGAGTAAAAAGAAAGAAGAAGCTGCTGAAGACTACTGAGACTCAGGTAAATCTGTGTTTCAGTGTCTAGAAACAGACCACAGTGTTACATGCTCTTGAGCTGAATAATACCACACATTTCTGAAGAACATCACAGCCACACTCATTTGTTACTCACAGGAAAAAGAAAACTTCAAGAAGAGGATATTCAATCAGTTGCAATTAACAACAAAAGTTAAGTTATTCCCTTTTCCCCTAAGCACCACACCAAGCATCCTCTAACACGGCTCCCTTGGGGCCTGCCATTGACCCAGCGTCAGTAACTACAGCAAATACATGGGTTTTTTCCATTTGATTGCCTTGTTTTACATTAGCATCACTGTACTGTGTTCTGGTCAGGAACATTTTCAACCAGTCAGTATTGGTAAATCACTAAGTACCTATTTTACACAATGTGTAAAACTATGTCAAGATGTTTAAGGTGCTTCTGCTGTTTACTGTGTGCTTCACATCCACTGACTGTTAAACTGAATGTTTAACTGATTGTTAAACTAAATCTGCCACTTTGTTTCTTAACAAAAGCACCTGATGCCTTTAAGCTTCTCCAGTCCTTTCCTGTATTGATTCCAACTTAATTCCTTCATGCATTCATCCAACTGAAATGTAAGTGAGGAACAATTATTTGACTGGTTTTGTTCATGCCCAGAACAGCAAACATAATTTGAAAATAATCTGAAAGGCAGCAATATGTGTTAATTTTGAACTACTTACAGTCTACAGGACAGAATGTACTTAAAATGTGCATTGCTTGAAAGATAAAATTCTCTTTTTACTAATGTTTGCTGCAGGAGTTGTGAATTGCACCCTTTTCATCCTTTACAGGTAAGATTTCCATACTGCTTCAGCAGCAGATACAAAAGCAGCAGTTATAAAAAGACAAATTACAGACACATCATTCCTTGTGACCTTACCTGCTTTTCCATCCTGGTTGAAGCGGGAGTATTTGGAGAGCTCGAGCAGGGGCAGGCATTGCTCGATGGGTGTCCACACGTAGGTCTCTGGACACAGCAGGTCAGAGGGCCTGTACTGACCCTGGGAAGGGGAAAAGATGGGAAAAAAAAAGCAAAAAGAGAGCACAAGTCATATCAGTTGCACAAGAACACTCTGGCTACAATTTGATTTTCCAAAGAGCAAGGAATAGTTTTTAATCTAATCTGCACCAAATGAGTGTTCAGTGAAATCACAAGCTTTAGTCATTTCAGCACCATCTCAGGAGCACAAACTCAACCTTGGCACGTGATGAAAATGTAAAATTAACATAACACATTTCCACGATAGCCAAGATGAACTAGGAAAGTTTTGGCTTTGCTTACTGGAACTCTGTGTTTAAGTTATCCTCTGGAGCTCTGCTGAGTTGGGGCCAACACTAAAAAACTCAGCACCTCCAAAAGCAGCTCATCTCAAGTGTTGGTAATTCTAGCAAATAAAGGAGACCAAAAAAAAAAAAATCTAATAAAAACCCCACTGAACAGTAAGCAGGACGCTATTTTTATTACATTAGTGATGGAGCATTTCGTTCATTGCTACTTAAATAGTACCACTTTAATTCATGGAGCTTTTCCTGGATTAGTTTACAGGTAATGATTAGTGAAATTCTACCATTTTTTTGTTGATTTATTAAGAAGATATTCTTTGCAGACATTCCCAGAAACTAAACAGCCTTAATTATTTTCCCTCCAGCTACACAGAAAGTCACCACCTCAGCAATAATAACCTCCCCTAATCAGATCTTCATTTGATTTAAAATAAGATTATTCAGCGGCCTATAACTTAAGTCAAAATTCTATCTTCGAGCCATTACTCATGCAATCCATACACTCTCAACATTCAGAGCCATATGGTGGCAACAGCAAATTAATTTTTAACTTGCAAATTCACTACACATCTCAGCTTGAAAACCAGCCATACAGTAAAGAGAATGAAAAAATTAAAGGATATAAATTAAAAATTAAAAGACTGGGCATTATCAGAAGTCACACTGCAGTTGACTGCCATTAAGAGTCCTTCACAGCAATTAAATTAAATGGATAATTAAGATTATCATCTTGAGATGAAGTTGATTTACTGCCCAGTATCTGCTCTGATAAAAGGCAAAGAAGCCTTACATGAGGCTGAGCAATGTTTGGGAAGGGACAATACAAAATTCCTGTGACTGCAGCCTGGAGGTGAAGGCATTCCTTTAGGGACACCCTTATGCAGTAACACCCAGCTTTGGAGAATCAGAACCACCAGGAATTCCCAATTCTTTTTATACTCTTACTGTTCGACTCTTCATGATATTTACAGAAAAATTAACTTTTTTAGTATGTTTCCCACCAAGAGTAAGTTGTTGAGTAGGGAATACAAGAATTTTCTCTGATAAGAAGTCATCATTGTCCATGTAAAAGAGATAAAAATAACCAAGCTTCATGCTGAACCTTATCAAAGACCTGAGGTGCTTTTCTGAAAAGGTCTGTATGATTGATTTTCTCATTTGAAAAACATCCAGGACTGACTTGGAACTACTTGTTGGCTTTGTTGGTTTTTTTTGTTTTGTTTTTTTTTTTAATTAAAGGCAAATTTTTATATTAAATTAAAACAATATTCCTCCAATTCCATTCAGAAACTTAAACCTCAAGGCCCCAGAAAATCCTCTAAAGCCAGAGAATGGAAGTGACATTTTTAAATAAACCACTTTGAAATGTTATGCTCTCTAAACAGAAATAGTTGAAAGCTGTGTGAAGGTAGTGCTTAGAGAACACTTTTAATCATCATTACTCAGATGAAACAGTTTAAGGACTTGGGGAAAAAATATGCCTTTTCAGTCATATTTTAAAAAAATTAGAACTTGTTGATTTAAGACATTTTCTCAACTGGCCAAGAAGGCAGAAATAGCCAAGGAACCGTCTTTCAGAGCTGTTGCTTAAGCACAGAAAACACAAGTGGCAAATTAATCTTTCCTAGCAGCACGAGTTTAACTCATGGCTGTAAGAAAAGACAGCCCCAGCACCCAGCTCCCCTAGAAGATCCTGCTCCCACATCTTGAAATGTATCACATTTGTGAACCCCACACATGAAAATCACAATGCAGCCCTATTCTAAACTTCCCACTTATTTCTGTAACATTACAGTCTGGCATAAAATAGGATGTATAAAATTAACTGCATTGTAGCATTACTGGTTTGGTTATAATTAGAAAAACCCTTCTTTAGCACAGTAATGGGAAAAATTGATTCTCCAACCCATCACTGTAGATTCAATATTTATTTCGGGCATCAAAATACCATAATTTGGAGAGGGAAGGGGAAAATTAGTTCTGAGGTGACTTCCTTTAGATGTTTTCTTACCCCCCAAATTAGGAACTTGTTCATAAAGTTCCCTGAAGGCACAGGAGGCTGCGGGGATGTCACATCACTGACCCAGGACACTCAGTGGAATTAGAGGCAAAAATGAAAGAAGCCCTTGATTCTCTTTGATATCCTCCCTTCCCAGAAGTGTTTCCAAACACCCCAGAAGTAAGATAGTTCTCCTGTAAAGGTGTTTTATTCACACTGCTGGTCAAACCCACATCCCATGACTCATTCTGCAGAGGAAGGGGGAACACAGGACGTACCCAGGTGAGCTTCCCAATAAACAGTGTTTGCACTGTGTCCATATTGACAGAATTAAACAGGGAACCCACAAATTAAATGATTTCTAAGGGCTTTTGCCTCCCCCCACCCTTTCCATAAGGACACACTCTCAATTTACTTACTTTCTTCAGAATATTTAAAACCTCAATATGAAAATAAACCACTATGAAACCACGTCCTACCTTTTTCCTCTCTCCCTTTATTCCTGGACTGCAAAAACATCTAAACCTGAGAACCCACACAGATTCTGCCTCATGTACATGAGCATCTGTACTTCAAGTAAAATGTTCAAATTTCATTACTCCTATGAAATGATTACATCATCTAAATAAATTGCCTCTGAGCACACTATTTATATACCTCCTTATTCTTAATACTGATTTGCAGTATACACCCAACATAAATCCAAAATAGAAAGGGGATCTCCTAAAGGGAAGTGCTGCAGAGGGATTTATAACAGCAGAACTTAATCAGATTTGCAACTGATTTTGAAAATCATTTCTCTTTGGCTTCAGATTAAATCAGTATTCATTTCAGAAGTGATTCTGTCTATGGTAAGAGTTCACAACTAAAAATATTTTGCTTTCTCTTATCTCATTATATACAAGCTCTTGCACAGTAGAACTGTTTAAGTTGTCCAGACCATCTTGGGAATATTTAACTACAAGACTTTCAACAAAATGTATCATCTTACAGACCATCTCTAAGCATTGTCTCAGGTTTCAGCTTCTCAAACCCAATACCACCTGCTGATGAAATGAACTGTGTCAGTATCAAACAACTGCACATATTTCTCTCTCTGCATCTACATTTTGCCAATAAATAGCCAAGACATAAAATGTGGGGTTTTTTTGGGAATTAAAAAAAAAAGGTCTAGTGGAAGGTGTCCTTGCCCACGGCAGGGGGTGGGACTGGGTGATCCCTATGGGTCCTTTCCAACCCAAAGCATTCTGTGATTCTTCCATCAGACTGAAGGGAATTAAATTCTTTACAGCACTACAAGGTAAGGTATTCCATACCTTTAACCATCCCATCAACCTGTCCTTTTTCCAATTTTGCTATTTCTTCTTTGAAACGGGGGTAAGAGCCACGGGGGAAACCATTTAAATTGCATTGATCAAGGAGCATAACAGCCCAATGCATAATAAAGGTACAAATTAGATTAAAGATACAAATTAGATTAAAGATTAGATAAAATACCAAAAGATAAATATCTGACTAATCTATTAAATGGCTTGACTAAAAAGCAATACTGAAAATTAGTATGGCTAAGAAATTCCTGAGCACATGGTTCTTTCTACCAAGTCAACTCATTGCAATATAAATGTGACTGTTTTTTAATAAAAAATGATGTTTTTACTGCAAGATGTTTTATTGTCGCTAATGGTTGGGGCATTTTTCCTCCTATATCATATAAAAGAGAGAGCCTTCAAGGTGCTTTCCTTTATACAACTAGACATGTTGCATTTTAATTGGAAGCTTCTGGAAATAAATTTTACAGACAGACTGCCAAGCCTAAATTAATACTTCACACCATGATGGTTTTTGTTTTACAGTTTTTGAATTACAATCAGCCAGAACGTCTCTGAACCTTTGTTCCACAGGAAGGGCACAGGTTTTAATGAGACTTTAGTCTGGAGATTACTTTTTAAATATTTTGCAAAATCTGAGGGATTTGGTAAGCACTTGAGATGAAAAACACCAGCAGAGTTTGTTTTTGTAGTCTAAGTAAATCTTAAAATGTAAAACTACCAAGAAAAACAATAGTCTCAAAAATGAAGGTCAAGCACCAGTAGCACTGAAAAAACAAAATAGGAAGGTTAAACTCACATTTAATTCTTTTATCAGGTACAGTTTACATCTGTATTCTATTTTTTCAAAATAAAACCATTGATCTTTTATTAAAAGTGAATTAAGACTGCCTTCATCTCCATTTCCAGCCAGCTGCTTAAAAAGAAGTGCTCTGGCTACACAAACAAAGCCACCCCAAATTATCAACAGCGACCCATTAGAGCTGGGCAGCGCTGCCCGCGCAGCCAACCACGGGTTTATTGAATTCAGCCTTTCCCCTGAAAGACAACCCCCTGGAATCCCCTCAGCAGAGTGCTGCAGCAGACCCCTGCTCCCTGATTTCATTACACAAACAGAAATAGGGTTTATGGATCCCCAGGAGAGCCCTTGACCAGGAACTCGACCTGCCGTGTTTTCCCAGGACGGCCGTGCCAGCCCGGACAAAGAGCTGCACATCCCAACCCTTCTGTTCTTCCAGACTCTCACATGGCATCCAGCTGTGCAAGGCCTAAAAGACTGCAGAAAAACAACAAAAAACACCCCTGCCCCAAAATCACCTACACAAATTCACTCCCAGCTCGCAGTCACTGTTTTAAGCATCTTTTTAAACAAACAAAAGCCCAGTAAGCAATAGGCACAAAATGAAGCAAGCAGCTCTGTTTGTCCAGGAGTGATGGCTGGAGACTTCACCTTTATCACCAAAAATATTGAGCTTACAACAAAGTATATACCAAAGAGGAGTTACACCACTGGTAACTCAATTAACAACTTGCATTTCACCCGGCTGCCTGAAACTCCAGTGCCAGGATCAAACAAGCTGATCTTGTCCAAGATGAAAACTTCGAAATAGTTATGGACTCCACATTTTTAGGATCCCAGAGTTGCATTCTTGAGAGCTTAGCCACCTTTCTGTTTCATCAAAGAATAATGTGTTGTAATCCTTAAAAGATGTTATGAATAATAACCAAAATTTATTTTGTAGCTCACAGAACTCAAGTATATGGAGTGCCAGCCCTTGTTCTTCAGGAAGATGTGTCCATTCTCATTCAGTTACATCACCACAGGCACAAGATCTGCGTTAAGAGAATGTTACAGGCAGCCAGGGAGCTGGAAGGTGCTTCCCAAGGCACCTCAAACATGGAAACTCAGAACAAACACCCACCTTTCTCTCATATTCGTTGGTTTCCTATAAGTGAAATGTAAATATAATTTGATATTGTATTTCCAACAGAAATATGGACTCATAGAATGGTTTGGGCTGGAAAGGACCTTCAAGGTCATCTAGTTCCAACTCTTATCTAGATCAGTCAATTATGTCATTACTTTTTTAAATTGTCTTTCTAAATGTTCCCCAATGATGTTTAAACTGACTGTCCAAAGCAAATTTGTTTATAATTTGCCAGCTTGCACCTCTTTTTCATTTATTTCCCAAGTCCATGTAACGTATTAAGAGAAATAACTAATGATAAACCCAAAGCGAAAATACTTCTGACTCTTGTTTCTACATGTCAAACAAAATAATTTCCTACAATTATTGACTATATGTTCATACTTGGATGAACTTCACTAAATATTAAAAAAAAAAAAGGCATTTCAGAAGGTTTTAATAGTGTCCCTCAGGTAAATAAAGTATTTCAGGTAAGTGTAAAACAGATTAAGATAGTGAGTAAAAGTCAAAAAGGAAGGCAGCCAAGTTTCACATTCAGTATCCTACAATTATCATGTAATTATTTGGCTATTAACTGCCTACATGCTCTTAACCCACCACAAAAGTGGAATTAAATTAAGTTTATCTTAAATTTCACTGAGATTTAAGGTAAATCTCAGCCCTTTATTTGCCGAGGGTGCTCTGCAAAGAAGTTCTTTTAAAGAAATACTCCACCTTCCCCTCACAACACCTTCAGCAACTTTTCCTGTTTCTGTTTTCCCAACACATGCTATTCCTAGCAATCCCTTGAATTGTTAGGATTCTGCTATCTTCAAAGCTTAGTGCACACTCCAAATAGCTGCTTTCCCCTTGTCCTCTTCCATCGAAATTGTCTGAAATATTGAACACTTTCTAGCTTGTTTTTGATACTGGGAAACAGCCAACAGGTGTCTGAAAAGGCTCATGGGCTGTGAGAGGAAAAATCGCTTTCCACAGAGGTAAAAAGGGAACATTTGGGGTACATTTTGATTTTTTTTTTCTTTTCCCCTTTAGTCTTCAAGTCTATGCAGCACTTCTTCCTCCTTTTTTATGCCAATGTTATCTTTCCCTCCCCTGACTGAGCAGAACTTGCCAAGGGAGGCTCTGGGTGTTTATGCTGAGCTCCAAGCTGTGACCTGCTGCACATTAATATCTAAACACGCCATCCACAGGATCCAAGAAGCCAACAAAGTGCTGCTTGAGATAAAGCACATCCATGACCACACTCCAACAGCTCTCCTCTCCACCACCACTGTATTAATCAATGAGATAATTCTGGTTTCAAGTTTTAAAGTCAGCAGCAATTAGTATGGTTGAGAGCCCTACAGAGGGCTGCTGCATCATCTCTGCCTTATCAGCTCGGGATGCAATTGTCCAGAGCTAAAGATAAGACACAGCCCTGGGCATCCTCTCACAGCCACTTTCAAGCACTGCTCTCTCCTCCAGGACTTCTTGCTAAGAGATTGTCCTTTCTCATTTATAAACAGCAGTAAATGAGAGTTTCCCTTTTGTTCTAAGCAACTAAAGCCACTCTCTTTATCTAAAGTCACTGTATCAAAGCCACTGTGTCTGGAATAAAGCCATGATTAGGCTTGCACAAAAGAGGGGAAAACAATCTGTATGTTCAGGAATTACATCATAAAAACTTGATGACCAGATAGACACATGCATATTTTCGTGAATACTTAGGAAAATTTAATTTAAAGATTTGCAGGGGGCAGTAGTCAATCTTTTATATTCCTATTCTCTGCACTTAGAGATTTACTCACGCCAGTGGGTGTCCAGTGCAAGGTAACATCTCCCAGCTCAGACAAAGGACATGAAATATCTGTGCCTATTCCCACCCCATACCTCTTACTCTCAGCAAGAAAGGTGAACAGATATATACATACAAATCTTACATTTGAGATTCTTCACATTTCAGTAGCATCCACTGTTTAAATTAAACCTACCAGGCTGAATTTGCCCTGGAGATGGTGTTTCACACTGCAGACCCAATAGTACCAACATTGGTCCCTTCAGGACCAATAAAGGGCATTATTTACCCTGAAATTGCTATTGTACCCCAGTTCCAGACCTTTGATGACAGCAACAGCAAATTTATGGATTCTGGACTGCCCTAGGGTGACTGTTTATCCAAAGCTGAAATAATAATATCCAAATGACAGACAAGTTTGAAGACAACTCTTGAGAACGAGGAACAAAGAGAAATACTACAGGTATGGAGCTTATATAAAGTTAGGGCTGCTTTTTAAGCATATTTTCTAAGTAATTTTTTACCACCAAACTATGGTGTGTCTATTTTGCCTTCTTTACCTTTCCCAAAGTTCCTTTCTCTTTTTTTCTTGTTTATATCTCCTAATCTGTGCTGTACACAATGGCATTTTATTGAAACAGACTGTTGAAACCACGATCAGCTTTCAATGCTGTTACATAAACTTTGTGTTTGATGTACACAAAAAAAAGGAGATGCTGACATGAGATGGCACTTACAGGAAAACTCTACTGGATGGAATTCCAGAGACTGCCACCAGAATATTAAGAACATCAGAATATTAAGAATATTAAGGATATGATATTATTAAGGATATGAAAACCTTCCATAGCTTCAAATATTGCCATTTTATCTCTCTCACACACTAATATTTAGTATCAGTGCACTAAACTGGCAGAACAGCGACATCCACACGAGACTGAGACTCCAAGGAATATTTCTAATTCAAGGTGTATTGGTGCACATTTAGAGACTGAGATCCCCTATGAACTCAAAGGGTTGTGTGTTCCAAACATTTTACAGGAAAAACGATTTTGTGATTGTAAATAAAATATATAAAACCAGCTAACATTTACTGGAAATTGCCATTTAAAATTCAGTTGGGAACGAGCTAATTAAAGATGGCACCACGCAGTTGTTCTGGAGCTGGAAGCCAGTATCTGTCTTGTCTGTAGAGAGGCCACTCAAGAATGCTAAAAAAAGCAGCACAATTTGAGAAACTTAAGTGGAAAACAACAATAAAGAAGAGTTAAGCTCGTACATTTGAAGGCTATTAACTTACTTGAATTTCAGCCAACTTTTTCAACAACTTCATACTTTTTATGTATATTACAGAAAAAAAATATAACATGAATTGCCTTTTTACTGCAAAAAAATCAAAGAGTTTGGGGGAATAAAAATCATATAATTACTGAAATGGACCTTGTTTACTTTGAATCTGCAGCAGAAATTCTTAAGGAGACCCTAGCATTAAACTTGGAAAGGGAGATTAAAAAGTACTATGACAAAAAGATAAAACCCAAGTGGGGGCCTCAAGAGGAATTCTTCATTAGAGACACACCAACTCTGTTGACTTAGGTCTAGCTCAAAAGGAGTTTATTTTGGCAGCTGGGAGAAGCAAAAGAAGGGAAAACCAAAAAAAAAAAACAAGAAAAAGAAATGAGTGTTTCAATCATGTGGATCCCATATCTTTCTCTTGAAGGGTCGCCACAAACTGACAGTAATTTTTGAGTTCATTAAATTAAATGTATGAAATTAAGAGTTAAAGTTTGTTTTCTTATATTTAATGTAAGGTGAAATAATCACAGGAAAAATATGCACAGCCTAATAGATCATAGCCATGCTTTACCCTTCCAGACACAAAATTGTCACACTGATATCAAATAGCTTAAAACATTCATTAATACCTCACCAGCTGGAGTCACATCTAAAAGAACAACTTTCGTCTGTAGCTTATGGATATATGCCACAGGAAAACTAAATTAATTCCCTGTCAAAGAGGCTTCTGCTATGTAGTTATCAAAGTAAAAACACCATACACCATGTTTATTTAATAGAAAAAATAGATAAACAAAATTGAATTGAGAGAATTTAAATGAATGTGAGCATGTTTTAATTTTTTTTTTCTGTACAACTGCATAGTGGGAACAAGAAAATTAAAATTCAACAGAATTAAACCACCAGCATGATAGAAATGGGTGTCGGGGCAGGGTGGACAATGTTTTATTTTCATTTTATAAAAACGTTGGCTGTGGTTATGATGTGCCAAACAGTGAACCAATGTAAATTAGTTTCTTAATTTTTTGTGATAACAACAAGAAATTATTTTGTGACATAAGACTCACTTCAAGTCCAAACTGGTTTTTCTCACCTTCTAAAGGATGACAAGAGGAAAGCAAGTACATTCTATATATTTTCTTCTCAGGTATCTATGAAGTCTCGATTTACTCATTTTACCCACGCACAACACACGCATTGCTCTTGTAAATTAATCCAACTGCACATCCCCAGCTCCTGGATAAAACTGTTCAGAACTGTGCACCAGCAGGCACATGGAAACCTGCTTTTCTTCCTGCCCAATTTCCCTGGATTTTCAACATTTTTGACTCTTCTTTGCCTGCATGTCTACCTTTAGAGCTGTTGTGTTCTGTGGTTACTTTCAAGCCCTTTTTCCCAGTGTCCATCAGCATCCAAGCTTTCCCAGTGTCTCTCCAACGACTCTCTTCAGAGAGTTTTCCCTGGAGCCCCAAACCTTCCTTTCTCCCAGCTCCAAAACTCAACCCTTCATCCCACTCAGAGCCCCTTTTGCAGCTCAGCCTTACAGATCAGCTCTGCCTGTGTGACTGCCCAGACCATCACACACCACTGGGAACTCCTGTCCTGGACCTCCCCAACGTCCTGCTCCAGCCACCAACAGGGTTCCAAAAAACCCAGCCAAAACCACACAGAACTTGCCAAAAATCCATCCAGACTTTGAGGGCAAGAAAATAAGACCTTCCCAAGGAAGTCTGGGCGAGGGTAGCCTTATACTGAATAAATAATTTCATGCTTCTCATGCCCAGCTACCGACTCAGCCTGTGGAATATTTCAAGACATAATAAATAACAGCCTAATTGACAGCTTTGCCAATTGTGAAACACTGATACTCACAAGTTGAAATATACTCCTAATTAAGAATTCAGATGCATGATGTTGGCTTTAGATTAAGATATGCTATGTGGGGTTTTCAAACTTTATGCAATTAGATCATGTTGAAAAACAAGGTCACTTTAAAATTTGTCAGTCTGGCTTGTTTAATTTCTAGTTGCTTTCATACATCTAAGAACTAAAAATAATATTCTGAAATCAGTCACTCAGAACAGTATGAGATTTTTAACTTCAAGGGTTTCTACCAATACACGGTACACTAGACAAGTTTTTTTAAGCCTAGCAATAAAAAATTTAGTAAAAGCCAAGTAATTTATCTTTAGTCATTCAACACTGAAACGGACACAGCCCAGTACTGAAGAAACAACCTCAAAAACAGTGGCACATACATGCAAATAGATGTTAACAGCAGTGTTAGGATAGAAGAAAAAGAGTAAAGTTGTAGGAAAAAGGCAGACAACAGCACAGACAAGTTCATTAGTAAAACCTTCATTTTTGCAGGATCTTGAATAAATAATATTGTGAAATTCATGGTAACGTATCCTTAATGCACACACAAAGATGCTATTCAGACTAAAAATCTGAAGGAGGAAAAAAGGCAGTGATAAATCTCAGTCTTTCGGTGTCTACAATTTGTATTACAAGGACAGAGTAATGCACCTCTGCCAAAAAATCTAAACCCACTTGTCTCCCTTACATCTGCAGATTAAAAACTGAATAAATACATAGAAAGAACACTTTACCAGTGTTCCAAGCATATGTTAGAACTTAAACCTTAACAGCAACCAAAGCAACAGCTATCTGCACAAAGGATCAACAAGGATCTGTACAAAAATTCTGGACCATCAAAACACGTGTGCTTTAGGAGAAGTTTCTTCTATTGTCCCTAAAAATGTTTATTTTCATAGTAAGTTTTCATTCATGAAACAAGCATTCTAATTTTAGGTCGGTTTTGTTTGTCGAGTGTTTGCTAAACAAGCCTGCTTTGTTTGCTGGAAGAGGGGAATTTGTAAACAAAGCCTCTGTGTTCTCCCAGGAGTTCCTTCTCAGCAGGAGAGCATCCGACCACCTTGGGACCATCCTGGCACGTGGAGCTCAAACCACAGGGCTGAACTGCAGCCATCCCTGCAGCGGGCTCAGAACAGACAAAGCCTGTGCTGCAACAGCAGGACGGTTTGGCCACCCCAGAAGAGATGGCTCGTGGTGTCCCAGGCTGGAAAACTGGGAAGTGAAGTGGGACCACATCCACCTCCAGCCCAAACATCTGTGAGAGGCAAGAGCCCCAGTGCTGCCAGAAGCAGCATGTGAACTGCCACCACAGCCCCTAGCAGCTTCCCATCATCTTGGAATCACAGGGCTATGGAATGGTTTGGGTTGGAAGGGACCTCAAAGCTCAGCTCACTCCACCCCCCTGCCATGGGCAGGGACACCTTCCACTATCCCAGGTTGCTCCAAGCCCTGTCCAACCTGGCCCTGGGCACTTCCAGGGATCCAGGGGCAGCCACAGCTTCTCTGGGCAATCTGACAGCACCTTCACAGTAAAGAATTTCTTCCAATATCACATCTAACCCCACCCTCTGGCAGTTTGAAGCCATCCCCTGTGTCCAGTCCCTCCACTCCTTGTCCCCAGTCCCTCTCCAGCTCTCCTGGAGCCCCTTTAGGCACTGGAAGGGCATCCAAGGCCTCCCCAGAGCCCAGGACATGTTTGGTTTTCTTTTCTTCTCTTCTCTTCTCTGCCTTAACACTCCAAACTGAAAACCAGGCTGTAGCTACATTAGCTGTCAGAAAAAATACTGAACTGAGAGAGCACCAGGGCTTCAATGCATTCCCTCTGAGACCATGCTAAATAAAAGAAATTGATGAAAGAATCCAAGAATAGGGACACTGAACAAATGTAGGAATAAGACACCAAAAACATGGCTAGATAGAGATGTACTGAATTTTTGTTAAGCTGTTTTGCAGGAAACAATAACTGCCTGAGGACACAATACAGTAAAAATTATTGTATCCTTTCAACATGTTCTTTTTGACATTGACTTGTTTTCACACTCCTCCTTACATTATTAAATTCTGTCTCCTTAATTATAAACAAAACATTAAACTTCTCCATCCTGGAATTCTTGTCAAATAAGTTCATTTTTATCATACAAAGCTGAACAAAATGAAATCATAGTGGGAGATTTTGCAGCAGTCATTCCTCGTGCAGCTTTGCATCCATTAAGCTCGTGGCCCTGTAAAACTGCCCAACATTATTCTCTTAGTGGGGCAGAACACATTCACCACTATGCTTCCATTGGAATTACTGCCATTTAAGGTACACAAATGTCTACTTGCATATTTAGGAAAACAGACTGTTTAACATTATGTATCCCCAAAGTCTTTGAGCTGAAACATCAACACTTCGGTTTTCTCTTAATGGCAGATGATTGGAAACTTTGCTTTATAAACACCTTCATGTTAAGAAACAAGATTGAAGGCAAATGGGCTGGAATTAGTAACTATACTATAGGCTATATAAGTCGTGATCATTCCAAAACCTGGCAGTTCAAGGGTGTATTAAACATCCACCCAAACATAGGATTAGGGGAGTAATAAATTAGAACTGCCTTATAGAAGTCTAGCACTGTGTTGCCGTTCTAACAGTTTACAATTCCTGCTTTTCAGACTTAAAAATAATTAAAAATTGCCCAGGCAATCTCCCTGTTTTATTTTAAAATCAATAAAGCTCCACCCTGTACTCACATGCATGCATATCTTGAAACAAGAAAGCAGCTTCATGCACTTCCCTGCACTTTTAACTTCTAAAATACACAACAAAGTGTTATAAACACTTGTATGCTTAGCATGTATTATGTCAATATTTATTGCCATAGTATAAGTTTAAATGACTAAAACTTTAATCAGTTTGAGCCAAACAAGTTTAGTTCAGATCTGCACATCTAAGGAACAGCAGTCAAAAATGTTTCTAAACGTTTCTGCCTCTAAAAATATACTGTAACATCTCTCCACCTTCCTCCTTTGCCCTGAATGGAAGATAGTTAAAAGCAATTAACAACAAGCCACACAACGCCAACTGGTAAAGGCTAAAATGGAAAGATTGTAAGAAAAAAAAAAATCATTAAATAAATCATGGATATGCTGCCCATATAATCACTCAGCAGCCCTTGAGAACACTAGCCCTAATAGCTGAAATAAATAAAAATTCAATAGATCAGCGGAACAAAAAGCTCATCTTGTCTTCTGTCCATTCATTGAACAACAGTGCATTTGTGTTGGGACAAAGACAGATTTTGGGTCCTATGTACTTTTGCTCCACAGACCCATTCTTTCTCAATTAATTGACAATGGAGTCATTTTCATACCCTTTTTTTGTCATCCCATCTCAGCGTTATTTGCGAAAACGTTTTTATTCTGAGCAAGAAAAAGGGAGGAAGCAAACAGTATCCCATGCTATTAAAAAAGATGATCTACTCCCTTGAAACCTTTCTAGCAAGAATCCCCAAATTATCCAACACATCTAACACAGCAAATAACTACTCTGAACAGTTTCAGTCCTTCCTTTTAGAACAAGTCAGGTCTTCAGTTGAGAACAACTAAACAAATAAAGTTTTTGGCAGTGTTTAATTCTCCCAGGACAAGCAGAAACCTCGGGGCAGTGTCTGAAAACACCAAGGGAGGCTTTGGGGTTGTTGATTTTTAGGGTTTTTTTTAATTTGCACTCAAAAAGACAACAACTCATCAAGCTCCCAGGTCTCCACAATAAGGCAACCTTTGAAAGCCTTTGGGAACTGATTTTATTAGATTAAGAAAAAACTTTAAAGAAGCTGTAACAAAAATATTTCACTTCTCCCCCCGACCCTCCAGCTTGGGGCCCTGCTCTGTGCAGCCTCTCAGAGCCCTCATGGATCTCTGGGAAAACTCAGCAGCACCCAAGCGCCTGCCAAGCTCCACAAACTCCACCTACTGTCTCTAATACCAATTAAAGAAAGCTTAGATTGGTTTTTAAATTACTTGCATCTAAATAACGGTGGTGGCTACCACAGGATAACATAAAATAATCTGCTCCCCTACCAGGGATGTGCTGCTGGTGTGAAAACACAATTAATTACCATTATCTGCAACCCAGCACTATCACAGCCTCGCTCTGGGTTTTTAGTCTTCATTTGTTACTTTGAGCTGCTGCTTCAGGTATTTACCATAATAGTATAAATAATAATTTACTACAATAAGGAAGATAAAAC
This sequence comes from Ifrita kowaldi, assembly GCA_013398055.1. Lineage (NCBI taxonomy): Eukaryota > Metazoa > Chordata > Aves > Passeriformes > Cinclosomatidae > Ifrita > Ifrita kowaldi. Next base: position 778,316 of record VZRS01000677.1, read on the forward strand.
TCATCCAGGAGATCTCCATAAGCACTGGAAGGAAAAACCATAAAACCCTCTATGTCCTGTCAACTCATTTAATGCAATATTCTCTCCTGAAAGAAAGAAAAATGCAAGTTTTAACACAGATTTACCTAAAGCAGAATGGACAGCAGAGAAATTCAACAGCACACATGCATTTGCTTTCACAGTCATGGTGCCACAAACCTTGACACTAAAAATAACACATCCAACATCCCAATTTAGCCCATTCTGAAAACTTTGAAGTTGCACAATTCCCTTTTCTTCCCCTCCTTTCCACCTTTTCTCCTTGCCTCCAGAGGTTACCATCTTCTTTAGAACAATGAAGGCAGCAACTCATGTTATATAAACAAATGCTACAAGCTGACCTCAGCATCTGAGGGCCTAATTTTAGCCACCATTCTCTAGGACAAAAATACATTGGTTGATGAAAATCTTCTAGGCTGCATAAAAAAAATTACAAAAAGCTTAAAAAATGAGACTTGGAGAGAAGAAGGAATTGAGGGGTATTTTTGGTGGATGGCTGATTTGGGCTTTTAGAGAAGCCCACGAAGAGAAATGTTGGTAGCCATCAGGTTTAAAAAGAAGGGTGTTGCAAAAACACCTACGAAACCAAACACAACAACAACAAAAAAAGAAATAATAATTCTATTCTTCAGGAAGAAAAGCTTTGGTGAGACATTACGAAAAAGAATTTCAGTGGGATGACCACTAAAGAACAAGAATATATAAGAATATATATTCTTATATGTTCTCACCAAGGCAGAGAGACGTGCAGGAGTCTATCAAGGGAGGCACACATGTCCTACAGGTCTTAAAAGGTAACACAAATATAACTGAAGCTGTGTTTCAGTACAGGGATGGAGTACACCATCCATGATTCCACTTTTCCCTCCTGAAAATCCAAATCACTCACCTCTACAGGATTTTGGGACTCTCATTCCCATCCAAGTACTGATGTTGAACTTTTTGCAAACTAGACTGTTTAACATCAGGGTTGTGGATAAATAATAGAACCTCATTAATATACTTCTGCTCATTAATTACACTTTTACTTGGAGACTCGATACAGTTGGCAGCTAAACAAACTCAGACAAAGAAAATAATCATTCATAGTAATGAATTGTCATCTAGATTACATGTAACACTTCAGAGGAGTGTACTGTGATACCTCTGTAAAATTAATGAGGTCTTAGTTAAACCAGGCCTCATTAAAGTATCTCCCATTAAACCTTTCCTGGAAAATTGAAGAGAAAACATCTCTTGTGTAGATTAACTGGCTTGTCAGCCAGCTCCTACTGTAAAGGCCACAAGTGAAATATGGCAGAGCCAGGAAAAGCAGGAGCTGCAGGCTTTCAGACCAAATAAGTTCCACTTGACAATATTGCCTAATTAAAGCTAATATAATCAGCAAAACAGCAAAAATAAGAGCAGCTGGATTTGGAGTTAAATGAGAGAGGCAATACTCCAAGGGTTGCCAGCTTCAATCAAAGTGGTGCACAGATAGAATTAACCAGTTTCGGTGACTCACACTTTGGTGACAGATTTGACTTCTCTGTAGGACACAAGAACTTTAATATTTTGCTCAATGTCTGAAATCTGGCCTGGCTGTGAACAGCTTCACACAGGAACTGAGCCAGGAAAAGTGAAGAGCATTATCTTCATAAACATGTTTGAACCTTTTCCATCAGAGCGCTGCACGATGTCCATCTCCGAATATTCAAACCCACTCATTTTTGGGAATTCCCACAAAGAGACATTTACAGAGACAAAATTCAGAAGCAAAGGGTGTTAAGTAGTGTTTGAGGACCATCCAAAATCATTAAATCAACAAAAAATGAAGTGAAGTGGACGAAGCAGCACTACACCAATTCATTTGCTTGATAGAAACCTTAAAAATACTCTTAATTCCATGCATTCTTACACTTACTAGCAAGGACTAATAGGTTTGTAGAACTACAATTGGAAAATTCTGAAATGGGAATTTTGACCTCATTCCTCAGATGAAGAAAAAAATTAAAGACACGTGAATTGTGAAATATACTATTCCTCCTTAAAAAAAATTAAAATTAAAAACAAACAAACAAAAAAAACCAAACACACAAGAAAGCCACCCAAACTAAATTCACAGCTCTTTTGTCTCTGCACTTCACAATTTACAGTTCTCACTTTAACTGCTAGTGGTTGCTATGGAGTCCCCAAAGGAGCCTTCAACTAAGATTTAGTGAAAGTCAGAAATAAGCAGGGAATCTACAACTATGTCATGAATTAGACATGATAAATTTCTACCAGCTACCATCATGCAGAAGATGGTTTGCCTCAGGTTTATTAACATGATCCTGAATAAATCTTTTTAGCAGCTCCTTTTGACAGAGACAGGCAAGTTACCTCTAGTAACTCTGAAAACACCCACCAGTACAGAACTGGCCAACAATTTAACAAACTGTGCCTCTTACCCTTGGGTTTTTATGAAAATAAGGTAGGATTTTGACTCACTCAAATCTTACACAAATTAGCAAAATCACATTTATTGAAAGAAATCATTACAGTGAAATTGTTTCAAATGAATAGAATTCCTGTAACAAGCAAAAGGTGTAGAACACATCCCTGCTGATGTGCAAATGTAGGTAGTTAATGCCACATTAATCACATTTCTATGTTTATTCCTCACAACATTTGAACTGGGAATCCTGAACATACAGAATATGTTTGAGTTTTTTAAGGACCACATGAAAATAACTTGATCCAAACCAAGTTTATTTTCTCAAGGTGCAATAATGAGAAAGGAACTTGTGGACTTCAGAGGTCAGCTGAGACCTACAGAACAAACATCTTCTGCCCTGATAAAAGCCTAGAAATAATACAATCAAACATAAATATACATACTATTTTCACTTCATTTCTGCTACAAACTTCAGTCATCTTAAACTCCATAAACAACTAAAAAGAAACACGGATTTCTAACATTAGGAACATAAAGATTTCTAACATTAGAAAAATAAATCCCCAGGGACATGTTCACTTCTCTCCCAAGGGAGTTCTAACTGACCAAAAAAGTAAGTCCTCACTGAAAATATTTTACCAGGAAAAATAAAGTTAAGCAAAAAGACATGGCTGGGGTCTGTGTCTGTTTGTAGCAGAAAAATGGGACTGCAGAAAAATGCTGTGTGAAATTCAGCACAGCTTCAACACCTGCACTGAGGAAAAACTGCAATAATTTACCAATTATACACAGTAAAAAACAACAGCTTAGGTAAAAAAAAAAAAGAAGTAATTGAGTAATTTCACTCACCATCTTTACCTGCTGTGAAAACAAGGAAATAAACACGGAAACTGATATTCTGCTTTAAATAATTACATTTTCAGTGGAAATCCCCTGTCACCATTCAGTCATGGCTGTTGTTATCCAGAATGGAGCATCTCTTTATTCCTGCTTGTTGATGCTCATAATACTGTGGTTTTCACAACCTCTCTACAAGTGTCTTAAAGAAAAAAAAGCAACCTAGAAAGTGGCCTCAAACACTTCGTAAGAAGCTGTAAAAAGTAAACAAGGAAAGCTTTTAAATATTTATCACTAGCATGACATCAAGAACTAAAGAACGAATAATTTTTCACCCATGGTGTTTTTATTCTGGCCCACATTCTCATGGTTGTTTATTCCAACGTGTTAAGTTCCATTTATTTGGTGCAGGCTTTCAGATAAGGAAAGGTGAAAGGAAAAAGCTTTTATGGAAGGAAGAAAAAAAAGGAAAAAAGATTTTTAAAAGGGAGCAGCAAGCTGTAAGGGATTCTGCAGTCCTGAATAGAGCACCTGCCTTCTCACAGCCAAAAACCAGACATCCCACCTAGTCAAAACACATTTGATAAAATACATGCAGAGAGAGAAGGACTTTTGCACTAGATACACCTTGAAGGAATATTAAAGCAGCTTGATTTCCAGCAGCATTTAACACATGTACATCAAGTCAATCATCCAAAATCCTTTTGGAAGTCTTGGCCATTTTAAAAACTTCTCAAAATCCCTTTGGGTTTTAACGCCCAAACTGCAATAGAATTCAGAGTAGTCTTTCCCCTCAGGCACTAACCCAAACCATCAGAAGGAACTGCTGGGGTAAGGCCAGAGTTCTGAAGAAATCAATGTTCAATTTTAGCTGCTGATGCTCATGCAGAGAGGATCCCAGCCAGTGGGGAAGTCCAGGGAGGAAACAGAAGGAAGGAAGGCAGGAGGCAGATAAACATGATGCTAGTAAGACACACACAAAAGCAGGGATTGCCTCCCAACTTGTGCAACTTTTCATTCTCAGGGCTTTAGTACTATATGTTCTTGTCTTTATTATTTGCTGCTTGTTTTTAACAGTCTTGCAAAAAAAAAAAAAAAGCAAAACCACTGTGTTGCTGAAACTTTTATTGCCTTCTTAGAGTAAATAATCGGTTTACAATGCAGATACTTCATCTCATTATTATCAAATGGTGCTGCAAGCAACAACTTGGCACTCTATAACAAGCACTGACTCTTCAGGATATTTAGTTGACTATTTATGACCTGTTCACATAAAAAGTTGTTTTGTATTAACTGCAATGCAGATTTATTCCTATAAACTTACAAAATTAATCCTGGAAAAGCCACTAGTTTCAGGGCAACTCCAGTCCTCCAAACTACTCCCAGCTCATCACATCTTCCCATTTTAAAGTAAATAGTAATACCAGTGAGAAAAGGAGGCTGGATAAAAAGATGACATATGGAGGTATAAAAGCTCCAGCTCTTTTTGTGTGGAACTGGTGACACATTTAGCAAAGCTTTTTGCTGTTCAGTGGCAGAACCACAACAAGCATGTGCTTACACCCCCAAAATCACAGAGGATCACATTAAGGCACGTCACGTTAAATCTCCTTCCCCCACAAATTTCACTTTACACAGCAAATCCAAGCTTACTGAAAACATTAACTAAATTCCATAGTGAGACAGGGTGAAAGAGTCTGGACAAGGGAAGATGAGCCAGACTCCTGTGGATCTTGTGGACATGCAGGCTACCACTGCATGCATTTCACTGCTGCACGAGGAGTGATGCTGAAATTCCTGAAAGCAGCCAAAGAAATTGACTCTCAAGTGCCATAAAATTCCAGGGGCACTGCTTACAACCACAGTCAGTCCGAGGTATTTAGTTTAAGAATGATTAATCACAGTTGAATCAGCCTTTTGTTTCTTTTCTGACATTTCAGAGCCCTTTCTAGTATTCCATCTATCTGAAGTCTGGCCACGACTTGATACCAAAGGAGACTGTTTGAAATAATTCCATTTACTTTGGCCTGCATACAAGTCTGGATAAAGGTTTCAGTCAAAACACCTCTTCACATCATAGAATGGCCTTAAAATGGCACACAGAGATAACACAGCAAGAAGACATTAAATCTGCTGTGCACTTCAAAGTGCTCTGAGAATTATTTACCAGCATCAGTGGGGTGGCCTCAGGGGAAGCACATCCTTGACCAAAACAAGTACTGATCCATGCTCTAACTGCATGTAAATATCAACACTGAAAAAGCCTCACAAACCCCAGAACTAAGGAAACTCACACAAAAAATGTCACCAACAAATCCCTCCCAACACGAGAACTTAGAGGAGAAAGGGATTTAAGGTCAACAGAGGCAAATGCAAGGCAGCAAATACTTATTGTTTATACCAGAAACACAACCTCAACATCTATTTAATGTCCCCCACCACAAGACTCAAAATCAGTATCAAAGGACTGCAATGGAAAGACGAGAAAGGACCTCAAAGAGTTCAGAAGTAATTGGAAAATGGGAATTGAGTAACGTAGAGCCATAAAGTGAAATTTTTTACTTGAAGGATGCAGGGTAAAACAGACAGAATATCAACACAGGAAGAAAATCCAAGGTCCTCTCAAGCATTTCTCTGATATGGCTGTTTGCTAAAGGTGCTTCTTTCGTTTCTGTAATTCCATAAATATGCTTGTAAATTACTGCATTTAACCAAAAACATTAACAAGTACACAGACAGGACTTAAACACATGAGAAGCAGCCCTGAGACCAACCTCATTTTCAAGTAAAATACTTTCTTAAAACTTTATCACACACTCCAAAATGCATTAGGAAAAAGACTTTGCATCGTATAATTGTGGAAAATTTTCCAGGAGACTGCTTTCCAATGTGAGAACTACCACATCTAACAGAGCCTGAGAAGGTTTCCCACAAGGTCGTGAATTTCTTCAGAGAACCATTTTAAGCTTGTATTACCCTAACCTACCCAGAAAAAATGGAACAAAGCCATTGCTTAAGGTTTTTCACTGGATTTTTCCATATTAACATAATAGGACTACAGGAATCCTTTTGTCTCCATTTAATGTAGATTTTATTTTACCAGTTTGTAAATATTAACCCATACATGGGAACAAAAAGATATCCTAATACTGCAAGGGAGTCACTTCCCCCATTGAAAAGTAATTTCACTGGGACTCCACTGCTTTTAAATCACATTGCAATCAAATGTTGGCTGCTTGGGAACAAAAGGAATGGGAACAGTGAGTCAAAAGGGAGCTTTATTTTAAAAACCTCTGTAATTATGTCTGATCCATGGGTTAGTTGATACTCTAAACATTCATTTTCCTGCCTGAGAATCCAGAATTCTCCAACTCTGTTACTGTGCCAGAGGAATCCCAACTTCGGGATCTGCTTCCAGGACTTTCAGGCCTCCAATCTCCCTGCATGTATGTGTATAGATTACACCCCATCCATACACCAAATTGTACCATTAGTAGAAAGAGAATCCTTCAGATGAAATGGCCACACACTGACCCCCAATAACTGCTTCCCAAATCCTGTGCCTCCAGTGTAAATAAGTGCTTGTGTTCTCATAAAACACTGCTCATACACAGAAGTGCTCCTGTGCTCAGCCTCCATTTCTGAACATCCCAGGACGAATAATGTGCAAAGAGAATTACAAGAAAAAAGCTAAAAACTCAGTGGAGAGCTTTCCAGCTCCTCCTCTTTCTTTCCTTCATTTAATTTCCTTACCTGACACCAGTTTAACAACAGTCACCCACAGCCTGTAACTCTTCCACAGCAATATCATTAAGGGAAGGGAGCCTCTAACATCTCTATTAAACTGCAATAAAGCAAAGTCTTCGACCTGTAATGCCTCTCAATCAACCAGGCATTACTGAAATTACTTAATCTGCAAAGTCAGTACCTCCCCATCCTACTTCACCACTCCCAATCACTTCACAAGAGCAGCAGCATTATGCAGATGCATTTCAGAGCTTAGTTTGATCATTTGGTTCCGGTGTTCTATTTCAGTGAGGGTAAAGTGGAACTACAGAATTGATGTCAACCTGATTTTCAGTTCCATTACTTTTCTCTACTTCTGAAACAAATACACCCAGGAAAAGAAATATAAAATAGAACAAAGGCCCTTGCAATTCATTTATTAGAATATTGCTGCCCCAACAGAGAGCATTATGTGTGTGTGTGTGTGTGTGTGTGTTCTAATCATACATGGACAGGCTTATTTCTTATCCTCCCCAGTCCCTGCTCCAGCTTTAATTACCTACGCCAACTTGTGTAGACTTCTGGAAGACTAAAATGGATATTCTACCAAATCACAGTCCTATCAAGTAGTCATTAATTCTAAGCAAGGGAAGAAAAAGAGCTTTTGTGAGGGGAAACAAAAAGTAAAATGCTCCCACTACAATTTAATCAATTTCCATTATTTAACAATGAAATCTAGAAGCATTGTGGGAGTGTTATATTCTTGATGCAGTCATTTTCAAATTGCAGCACAGGCTCAACAGAACACAATAAATCATACAAACAAATAGTGGCTCCTTTAATGCACTGCCTCATGTATGAGCTTTGTTTAATCCATGTACACAAAGTTCATGGTTTTAGTAAAACACTACAAGCAGCTGAACCCAAAGTTTCTTATCCACAAAATCTTTCAGAACTGAGATGTTTTTTGTCCTTTTAGCCAGATTTGTTTCTTAAGTGCCCTGGTAAACTAAATCCATTCTTTTTACAAGTCTTGAACCATGCAGGTTGTAGAAGAGACAAGGGATGTTAAATTGCAGTGTCTCAACATAAACAAATCACCCCAAACTTTTAAATATCTCCAAATAGTAGAAGTAATCAAAACCTTTGGTTCAAGCTGGTGATGTGACAGCCTTTAAGATGATTCACATGACAGAGGGCAGTTTTTTCCAACTCACCCATTTGCTTGCCTCAAACTTAATATTCTCTTTGTTTGGCCAGCAGATGGACATGATAAATTCAAATTGGCAAAGGGGACACACACACACACACAAACACATCATCTAACAAAACAAGAGGGATTTGTTATTTTCAGAAGGCTGAATCATCATGGTCACCTATAGTGTAGGCCATAATTAAGATAAAATTCCTTCATAACCATCACTTTAATGAGCCTCACAATTTTTTGGCTATTCGAAAACCAGCTGAAAACACTGCAGATTTTTAGCACATTTTGAGAGAGGAAAAAAAGGAAATGAAAACACTGCACCTCTTTCTCTAGGTTTTGTGAGCTTTTTATCTTTCCACATCATTAACAGATAAAAAATGGTTATGTGTAAGTGTTCAGCAAATTGCTATCAATGTTCAGTACTCTGAAATTGTATCATAATAATATCCAAAAGCAATGATACATTTAAAGAGAAGAGGTAACACATTCACTAGATCTAAAAAAGACAAGAGAGATGCCCTTAGGCACTGAGGTCTCAACAAAGGTGAAGCCAGTAGGGGTTACAGAGGAGTCAGAGTGGTTGCTGTAAATGTTCTGTGGATTCTCCTGATCCTCTCCTCAAAAATCTGCTCTGGCTCAAAATCACTGCTCACCAAACTTCTCACTGGTTCCATGAGCAGAGCAAGTCCCCAGACTCTAACAAAAAATAAAGAGGAAAAGCCAGCCAAGCCCAAGAAGACATCTTATCACTGCCTGCAGTCACTAAGCAACAGTTACAAATATGCCAACCTCAAAAAGGGAGAATTTTAGTGTATTGGAGGAGATACTGTAAACACGAGATAGCCAGGTAACCAAATGACAAACTGCTATCTGACAGCCTTGGAAACCTCTCTTAAGCCAAGATGTAATAAATAGCACATGCAGCTAAATTGGAAAAAAAAAAAATAAAGTCCTAAGCCAAGTTAAATAGTAACCAACATTCAAATTTAACCATATAAAGTCTACATTAAAATCCAAAATGACAATTACGAAATATTATATTACTATGAACACTGTCAAAAGCTTTGAATAACAGCACACTAAGGAAATAAGTGAAAACACACTTTACCTTGTATCTCATTTTGGGGCATGAATGAATGTAGAAACCCATATAATAAAAACAGAGATCAGGAGCTTTTTCATGAAGCTGTCTAGTAAAAGCAATTTCCCTGTGAGGGGAAAGAAAAGATTAATTACATTTGAATACAATTCTTATGGTCATTTTACCTCTTCATACTGAAATATTTTACAGTTACCTGGCTCTTGATCTATATAAAGGACTAGATTTCTATAAAATAAAGAATGAAGATCATAAACTCCAAACTAATGTTTTTAAAAATCTCAAACATAATAAACTGAAAATTAATGCTTGGAAACCAAACAAACAAATCACCAAAATGCACAACACCATAGCAGGCTTGAAAATACTTTCATTTTGTGTTTTGCTCTGCCAACTGTCTGATTTGAAATTTTACTAAAAGGGACTAAGAGCCTCTATTTAATAGGTTTCTTGTTAATATTCATGTACATTGGAATTCTACAGACATCTGGCCAAGCTATTGCACACAGACTGGCTAACGTGGCTCAGGAAAACCTCTCAGAGTTTTTTAAAAATAAGCTTCAAGGATAAGCCTCTTGTTTGTTCTATCATTTATGCTCCAGCGATTTGCAGGTAAAAACATCCATCTTTATGCAACAAAAGGTATTTTTACCCACCCCATGATTGTTAGTATGATTTTCTCATTTATTCTGAAAGAAAAATGTCAGTGTATTCCAAAAAAAATTTACTTTTTATTTTACTGGCACAAGGAAAGCACTGCAACTACAAAGACTCAATCAGTGCTTCCTCTACAATGATCATTTTTACAGCATTTCTAACTGTGCAGATCACCTTTGTAACAAAGCTGATACGAAATGGATGCTGGTTCTTACTTTCTGTCTCAAAGGGATAAGATGCCCCTGCTCACTGCAGGGGAGCTGGAATAGATGATCTTTAAAGGTCCCTTCCAACACAAACTATTGTCGGATCCAACACATGAGTATGCACATATAGGAAGCATCTACAAATACTGAAGGTTCTTTATCCCTTAAAATTAAATAAGCATCACTCAGTATTTCTGGATTTTTTTTCCTTTGATAAAATCGGTATTTCCAAGCAGCTGCTTCTCCCCTTGTTCTCTACTCACATGCCTACATATCTCAAATGTTCCTCAAATCCCATCCTTTCTACAACTCAGCAGCAAAAATTCTCAGAGTGGCATGAAGTGGAAGTGACAGCAATGCAGTCCAACCTCCTTGGAGTAAAATTGGCATCAGCTTTGAAGGTATCAGATTCCTTTGCAACTTCCTAAGTCCTCCCTAACTCAACTTTTTTTTTTCCCTTTTTGAAAGAAGAACGAGGTTGGCTCCCTCCAGGACTGTTGGGAACTCATTTTTATTGCCTTAAATGCTGCAGAATTTACAAGCTGCTTTTTCACAAGTTGAGCCATGCACACATGGTGCAGCGACAAAGCTTTAAATTTATTGTGTAGAAAATTTAAAATAATTTAAAGAATTCATAAGCACGGATTATGTCAGTCTATTATTACATAAAGTAATGTGATATGTACAGATACTAAAAAACAGTTCTTAGGGGGATTTAATATTTTATTATGTTCATCTTGCAAGGAAAAAATTAGTCTAATTTCAAGTATCTAGCATATGTAATGGAATAGTTCTAAAAATCTAGACCATTATGAGAAAAAAAGATCAATTCTAAGTCATAGGAGTTCCAACATTTTTCCACATTTGTTAATTCTGATTAATTCTATAAAACTGTCAGATCCTAATCAAAATCCAAACAAATTCCAATTAGACCTTTGAGATATTAAATTGCACATGGTTTATCACTTACAGCAAAAGTTTATGAACTAATTGTGGTAAGAAGTATCCTGAAAGTGGTGTTTGTGCTTCACACAGTTCAGGTCATGCCGTTTACCCAGCCTGGTGGGTGACCCTGAACAACAGCTGAGAAGCTGCGCCTGCAGGGAAGGTGCCTCTCACCAGGAGGCCTTGGAGAAAGGAGAAAGCTGGACCTCACAATTCCAGTGCTCCTTTTGCACCTGAGAGACAGCAGTACCAATCTCAACAGGTGAAAAGATTCATGCTACAGCTTCTCAGACTCAAACTGGTAAATAGACATGTCTGGCGTGAGGCTCAAGTCAGCTGCTTCACGAGCACCTCCCTGGAAACATCACATTTGTCTGAGGCCAACTTAATTCATGCCAACAGAGAAGCAAAAAAGGTAAGAAAAAAATAGTTACACAAGTATTTCCACTCATTTGGGTGCAGGCTTTTTCCACTTACAATAACAATGGAATCATAAAATTGCCTATGGAAGAAAAACAGTAACTTGCAATTTCACATACAAGTTTTATCCACAGTGAGAAGCAATACCCACTACTCCTACTGTTTTGCAAGACCATGTTGGATAGTTAATTCAAGGCTTTAAAATTCATAGGATTACTCTCTCCATCAGCCTTTCTGAAGACAAAGATAATGAGATTAACATACCTGAAAAATATACTTAGTGCTAGTACAGCAGGAGACCACTAATTCAGAAGACAACGCTTTTTAGGTATTCTGTTATTTATGATCTCAATGTGCATAAAACTATAAAAGTGATTAACTTCATTTGGTGGCTGGGCTAAGAAAAAGGTCAAAGGAAAAATTATTTCTATTCAAACAAAAAAGGGGCTTTTCCTGCTGGAACCAAGCAATACTAAATTACTTTCAGGGGCAATAAAAACGAGGCATTTTGTTTCTGAGTGTTTTCTTAATCTGTAAAAGTATTTAGCTAACTAGAAATATACATCCCTAGTCAAGGATGACAATTAAAAATTCATTTGGAAGGCAGCCAACCCCACAACTACCTTGCTGAAGATATTGTTACTAGTATATATTTAGACTAAAAATAAAAGCACAAGTTTAGAAACAAGTATCAATTCCTACCATTCCTACCATATCCAACCAGATAACAAAAACGTCCTCTTACCGTAATGCAGAGTAGACTCCCAAAGATAAGAAAGAAAAGTCTGGATCGTAGTACAGATAGACTGAGGACACACAGTAGGGCAGGATATCAATTACACCAACAGCAATTATCTTCCCATCCAGCCAGTACTGCTGGTGGAAAGAGCCATAGCCACATTCCGGTCCGTTTGGGGCATGCTCTGCCTAAGCAAGAATAAGACAGGATTAATTCCCTGATGAACTTTCAGTGTGAAAACAATTTTAAAGAGAATTTTAACACATCGGTAAGTAGTGTAAAAAATTTGCTGGGCATCTGTATTTAGAAAAAGGAAAAAAGGCATTTGAAAGGCAGGGAAAACAGTGTTAGTTACTGGATCTTTTATGCCCTTCGCTGTACTCATGATGGGTATAACCCACATATCACACATCCCAAATGTGAATCTGAAACAGCCTCTGCCATCCAGCACTTATGGTACTGATGAAAAATCAATGTGATTCATCAAGTTATTAATGCATTAGTACATGCAGACAAATTCTGCAGACACCCTTTAACTTGTGGTCCAGCAAGAGGCAAAGCCAAGGGCAAGAAGGTGAATGCAGACACATCCCTGTGCTGGCCCTTCCCAAGGGCTGGCTGTGGCTGCCTGGTGCCTCCAAAACTTCCTGCCACAGCAAGGACCCTCCAGATTCTCTCCTCCATGTCCCCAAGCACTGGAAGCACTTTATCCACAGAAACTGAGTTTCTCAGAGTGACCATTAAATTTACTTCAGAGGAGCATTCATAACAATAACTGAGCAGCTTATTCTTTATGTGATGTTTACTCTCTGTAACTAACAAAACACCTTTTATCCAAGACCTGAAACTGTGTGGCAACAAAATCCGTGGAACCTCTTCTCTGTCAGCCCACATCAGAGCAAATCCTGCAAAAACACCAAGGGACTGGCTATTGTTGTGTGCTGTGGCTTTGGATGTGCACTGAAGTTTGACTCTGGATGGGGTAAAGCACCTCGAGCCAGAAACCGATCCTTGAAGTTAAGAAGAAAATGATCTCCCTAATTTAAACTGTATTACACAACCAACTTTGGCATGCCATTTTCTCCCACGTCAAGTTTACTTTAATCCTGAATTCCACTGTGCTCAACTTAATTATCCATCTAGTCATGTTTTTCACTGCATTGCCAGGTCTTCAGAAAGCTGCTTCTCACTCAATAAATCTGACAATATTGCCTGCTATTACCAACTGCTTTGCATTACAACAGCAGAAGGTGGGTTTAATCAAGTATTTTGATACAGTAGCCCAGACTGAAGAGATGATAGGCAGGAGAAGTTGCTCTAATTGGTACCACATGTGCCAAAAGAAATCAATCACGTGAACAAAAATGATTTCGACTGCCTTACCCAACCAGCAAGTCCCAAAATCAAGGCCACATAGCAATGTGTTTGCATTTTTATATAGTTACATAGCATAAAACTAGATGTGGACCAACCAATACTCTAAAAGTGAAATGATGAAACATTTGAGAGCTCCATCTGCAGTACATGAGGACATCAAACTCAGCTATAGCACATTAAAATAGGTTTCTCTTGTTCAGGTAAAGCACACTTATCCAACAGTTACAGTTTCATTCAGCATCATCAACTTTTCAACAGAGCCAAATGAAATCACATGGTCAGTGGTAAAATTTTTAAGCAGGGACACAGTTAAGTATGAGATGTTCTCTAAGGATTTCACAGCACAGGTTAAGTTCCCTTCTCAGAGTGCAGTCAGTGACAGAAAAATGAAACATCTCAAAGCCACGGGGAAATGTGGTTGGTAATAGAACACAGACTTGCTTAAATAAGTTTCAGTTACAACAGATTTTCTCTCTCTGTTAAAAATTCATCATATAGGATTTAATGAATGTTAAAGAAGATAGTCTAAGCCAACATGGAAAAGATTTTCACTCAAAGCAAAGTCTTCTGAAGTTAAACAAATGCTATGTCTGTGTGTGACCCCAAACCTCCAAAGAGCAGCACATGGGTTTGGTCACTGGACCTCTGCAAAGCGAAGTATTAACATCAGTTAAAACTTCTGCTGAAGTACAACCTGCAGTTCTTTCACTAATGCAATCACAGTGAAACACCATGAACATAAGAGAGTCTATGTTCTGGAACAAACATCATGAGCACAGCACTGATTTCAGGCAGAACAGTCAGGAATCTCCATTACATTAAGCAAATAACATTTTAAAGAGAGTAAGATTTCCCTCCACCTTCAAAAATTCTCACACAATGTAATCCTTTGTAATGCTTGTCAGTATTACATTTTCTCCCATTTCTCAATGAATACTTGGCTCCTTTAACTTGATTTCCTGTGCACTATCCAGGCAATTTGACCTGAAACAGGTCTAGAATATGAAACATTTTCCTGAAGCAGCTACACCACTTCACACCACTGACATCTCCACTGGGACCATGTTTGTCAAGAGTGATGCAAAATACACCAGTGACATCAGGGGAGCAAGGCCCACCAGAAAGGGCTTACCTTATCTACCCAAAATTATACATTAGCCCTGGAATCAATCTAGAGGCATTATTAAAATTATTTAAAATCAACAGTTTATAGTCCTATTTCAATACAATGAATTATTATAATCTGATGATATTGAAAAAATCCAGGACAAAATCAAAACCACAATTTTCTCTTCAATGTTTAGACTGTCATGCAAAGGAAAATACAACATATTCCATTACGTGTTAATTCTCCCTGTCTTCATACCCTGCTAGCTAATGATTCCATGAACACATTTGATTGCTCACACTTTACAACCCATTATTAAAATTTAAATATTTAACAGAACTGGCATTACATATTGCCCAGTTAGTACCTCAGTGTACTAAGTGCTTATGATTGAACTTCAGTGATGGTGAGAGCACTCAAATTTCTTCAAAGCACATTGGTCTGTCTCTCACTTTAATATTAAGAAGTGTTTTGCTTATTATAATTAACAAAAATGGGTCCTGCCTGTACAATGCATGGTTATTTTTCTCTGGGAGGTTTCATGAAATTTCTTATTTTCTACTTTTCCCTTTTACCCTCTGCTGTGCATGCAGGGAGGAGGAAGATATTAAATCTATGCTGTCAAAAAAAAAAAGCAAAAAAAAAAAAGCCAGGAAACCCCTGACTTCTCCACTCCAGTGGAAATTATTTGCCAAATAAGCAAAGTGATTAATTCCAGCAGTTCCTTTCCCAATGGCACACACAAAAACCTGCCATATGGTAGATTTCTATGTCTTGGTTAGCAACACATTTCCTTTCCAGAACTCCATCCTCCTTTCATTAGGGATCAGTAGGACACTCTTCACAGAGCCACATTCTGTGCCTGACTGGAAAAGTCTAGAATTTGAGCTACACTGTCAACTACTGAGTCAGGACAGGGACACTGAGCTTAAAATGCTGAAAGGATTAGTGAAGGCACAAGGGACTTCAGTCCCAAGAGGCATCCCCATCATGGGGATGTCTACACGACCGCAAGGAAGAAAAAAGCAATTTGCCAAAATCTAAATGAAATGAGTTTTGATTTAGTCCTGAGCAGTGCATCAAATGTGAGTAAAATACCACCTTCTAAGAAGGTGATCTGAGAGTTACAGACTTGTGATGATCTCACTTATTAGATCTCCTAAAAATTAAAACTCATCAATAAACAAAATAATGCAAAGCAGAGGCTAATGTGCTTTTTAATGCACAAAGGTCAAGATTCACAAACATCTTTCAGTTCTTTAGAATTCAAAGGCATCTCAGCACGGATAATAGGAGAACAAATGATCATTTGCATAATAGAAAACAGATCACTTTCCATCATGCTGGATCTATTACGTTCTCCAGACTGGTAGGTGAATCACTGAAGACTGAATGATGTTGCAGCAAACCAAGATGATGATTTAGAAGTATTTAGGATGGTTAAAAAAGAACTGAATGTACACAGATTAAGAAAGATCCCATAATATTGAGTGTTTGAAAAGGCAGAGGAGATACCAAATGTTCATAAACCCATGGAGCATAAATGCATGGCTGGAGAACATATTGCTATAGGCACACCCAAAACAATGGGCATAAATTACCAGCTCTCTCAAAGAGATCATTTTGACAACAGTTTTGTAAAATTGTCAATTTAATGCTTAACATCAGTCAAGATAAAAAAAAAAAAAAGAAAAAAAGAAAGGCTAAGCAGCAATTAGAGAATAATTTGGGAACAAAACAAAATTATCCCTCAACTGCGTAATGCCATGGCCCATCCGAGTGCTGGGGCTCACTCCAGCTGCTGCTTCAGGACAATGTGGAGCAACCTGGGCAGGACAAACACTGAGATGACCACCAGTGATGCTGACACAACTGGCCCACAGCCTCCTGGGCACCAAAACCCAGGAATCACCCTGAGCAGTCTGGATTTTCCTTGGAACCTTCTTCCATGAGTCCTCCCCCCCCGGCAAGAGCAGGGTGCCAGCCCACACTGTTCTGGCTGGGTCCTGCAGGCCATTCCCCTGTGCTGAACCATTACCACCATTCCACATTTGCCTGTGTGAACTGGCAAAATGGCAAATGGTTAAATGCAGCCTCTAAAAAGAAAGGATGAATAAAAAAACACCTCAAACAATTCACTTTACATTATGCTGTTTAGTGCTAGAAAACTGCCTAGTTTTCTGCTACTTCATACTGTATCTCTTTTTTAAAAGCATTCATTTTTTCTGCCAGGGCCCATAGCCAAAACAGAAACTAAACTGAATAATAAAATGAGGAAATAAAAAAGACAGGAAGAGTTTGGGTGTTCATACTATTTGCAGCTAATGATAACATTAAAAACTCAAAAAATTACAAATTGAAAACATGTAAGGTTTAAATTTTATTTTAAATTATTTTTGTTCAAAAGAGTAAACACACTACACACTGCTAGATTTGCTTGTGGCAACTGTTTCAGAATAAAGAATTTCAAGAATCCCTTGGCCTCTGATATATAACCCCTTTTATTTAACTTCATCTAATTGAAGACATCTGTAGTGGTGCCACACAAAATTTAATTCAAGCTCCGAAATGTCAATAAAAAGTGTCTGTAAGAAACAATATGGGTATAAAGCTGGCAGGGTAGTGTGCATCAACATCTACGTAGCCATACAAAATTAAGAATATAATGGCAGTCTGCTGCCTGAGTTGATGAGGTGATAAAAGCCCTTTTCCTATAAAGTCTAATGAGCTCTATTACTCTTCAGCTTCCAGGAATGCAAAGGCCAGTGGACTCAGCAGAGAAAAGCAACAAACTCTCCACACATGGATTCACTCAAAGTGCGACATATCAAATTACCAGTGTAATTACTATAACCTGACAATTTCATTACAGTCACGCCGTCCTGAACTCTTTAAGACTAACAAGAAAGACACTGCAAGGAATCCATGGCAGTTTGCTTGCTGGAAATGAAAGAACAGCATCTCTCCTCAACTTTTCCCTCAGATTGTAGTCAAATACAAGTTTAGCATGTTATTTAGTAATACATTCTCTTTTTTATATAGAAATAAATCAAAAACCAGGAAAGACACAGGGTTTTGTGCTTCTGTCTTTTAATGCAGTGTTATGAAATTCAGTGGTAGCTGACTTATCCTGCAAAGGAGCCATCAGGCTCCTTTGGAAACAGAGCAGTATCTTCCTTACCAGTCAGTGGAGACAGAAATTCTGTGCCAGCCACCTCCACCACCTCTACCAATGGCTGGCTGTCTACAGAGAGCATAGAGGACACTAACACATTCATGAAATGAAATAAATTACATTAATTGCAAAACCCCCATCCTGAATGAATACATACCTCCAGAGGGGAATCACAGAGGAATCGTGTGAACTGCATCGAGGTGGGGTCATCAGGAATATGTGCCCAAGAAAACAGCCCAAATATGCAATGCAGAGAAAGAAAACTATTAGCAATGCTTTAGGATACATTAGCAGTCAAATAAACTCTTTCAAATCCTAATCTTTGAAAAGCACCACCAGACTTTGTTTATGGAACTTTCATTTAAACCATTAAACTCTCCCATTCTGTTTAGTAGTACAAATAGATATAGTAATTAACTATGCAAAGTACTTGCTTTTCTATAAAACAGAAGATGGTTTTTGAAAATGTGATGTGAGAGAATTATCAGACCTGTAATACAGGTCTGTCTCTGGTGTCCTTTATTTTAAATTAAGCATTACCCTCCTCTGTGGCTCCTTGCAACAGGGAGTCTTTTCCCACTGTTCCATTGGCACCTCCCCTATCACCAAACAAGGGGGCTGAGGCCCTCATCACACCTCTTAACAGAAATTAATTAATTTACATTCAAAATCAAAAGCAAGCTCATTTTAAGTTTAAAGAAGAGGAAGGGAAAAGAGAAGAATGAAAATCAACCTCCTGAAAGTGCAAGCATTTCAAACCTGGACTTTTGACTCAGTACAAAATGATGTGCTGCTGATAATTAACCAAAAAGGCAATGTTTTAATGATCTGGAGCTTGTCCAAGATTCTTGGAGTAATAAAATACAATACTTATTTACTCACTATCATTTACTTATTTGATACAAATACTTCCTTATTGGTGGATTCCACACTAAACACATTGCAAAGTTCTGGTATGTATTTAACCCCAAACACTCCCTTGTTAAATGAATACTTTAACACAGAGTTTAATTCCCCCTCTGGTAATGGCTGGGTGATTTAGGAAGTCAGCAGTTCCCACACTGCAAAGTAATAGTAAATAGGAATTTTTAATTAAAAGTTAGATAAAAAGAATATCTATAGACAGCTACAAAAACCTGACTGTTGTCAAGAATTCCATTAAATTCTGAGATTAATTAAAGGGCAATACAAAAAAATGGGGTGATTGTTTGTCAGCCATCCCATTTTTCCCAGGGAAGGGGAGGAGAGGAAGGCAGGCAACAATAAAAAGTGCCAACAGTGTAAGTTGCTGCCTCCTCTTGCTCATGCTGTCCTGCTGATCTATGGATGGATGGGAAACCTTTGGACACAGACTTTATGGAAGAACACTGAATTTCTATATGGTGATGCTAAAGGCAGGGGATCACACATTTCCTATAATTTACCATTTCAGATCTAGTCACTACCACTCTAAATTACACAGAGTTTGGAAAAACAAATGACTGTGGTATCTTAATTAAATTGTAGAAATATTTTGGTTTGGTGGATAAGGAAAAAAAACCACCAATAATATTTAAAGAGAAAAAAGGGAATTAAAAATTTGAATTATTGAGTTATTATCCTGTAATAAAAACACAGACTTACAAATTCTTACACTGTGAGTGCGTCAGTCCCTACAGCCAGTGGTTTTAGAAAGTGCAGGTTTCAGAAAAAATTAACCATGTGTTATTAATTTTCATGTCAGAAGACCCCCAATAGTTCTTAATCTGTAACTTTAGCTTTATAGTGCAAGTTAAACCCTATGGTGAGAACACTGAGCCCACAACACATTTCAAATAGTTTTATCAATTCTCCAGGCCCTGCTCCCCAATCCCTGGGCTCTGAGGGTGAAGGGGGACTTCTTAAGTGTACCTAAGCATAACTTCTGCTCTTACAGCTGCTAGGAAAAAATTCTTAACTGCACATGAGTTTGTATCACAATCTTAAGGGCAAAAAACCACTGCAAGTCTTGTTATAAATTATTTCATGATATCTGGTAAAGTTCAGAGGTAAGAAAATTTTCTTAAACTAGTCTAGACATTTATTTAAAAAGGAGAAAACATTAGATTCAGTTTCTAAATTAACAAACTCATCTAACACTGCAAGATTATTATGAACACAATTAAAAATTATTCAATAAACCAGGAAAGAAATACAGCCAAAAGCTGATGTTGCACGTAAAATAATTCAGTATGTCACATAAGCACAATTAAAATTCCCTTCACAAAGTCATGCTTTTCTAATTTTAATTTCCAACTGATTTACATAAACTTTTAAAAGCTATGTAATATATAAGAAATCCACAACACATTTACTTTGGTGCAAACTAATTACAGCTGCCAGAAAGAATCAACTCAACAACAGGGAGTAAGTTTAAACATAATTAATAAAACTAAGAGAAGAAACACATCACTGAGAATGAAATCAAAGGGAGAAAAAGGGCAGAAAAATAAAAGGCAGGTTGAGTTCAACCCAAAGCTACTTGCTGGAGTAAAAGCAGTGCACAGCTTTAAAAAGAGGTAATAAACCAGAGTGTTAACACCTGCTCCCTTTTACACAGGGGGGAAGAGATTCAGGTGCTAAACTGGAATAGGTTTCACCTGGCAGCTCAGGAATTTCTGGAAGGGAAGGTTCCTGATGTCAGACAGGGACACCACGGCCTTCTCAGGAAAACTTCCAGGTGCCATCAGCAGAAATGTCCAATTATCTGAGATTTCCAGGAGAAGGCATCACAAAAAGCATTCATTCATCATTTCCCCTTGGGCAGTATTACAGTTTGCTCATATTTGTAACTCACTCTTAAGGAAAACTGAGTACTTGCCCTTTTTTTTTGGGATACAGAAGAGATGGGATTTGGGCCTTCCTTCTTTTTGTTTTTTAAAATCCAGTCCCTGAAGGGGATTAAAATAAACCAAGGATTTTGTCATGAGGGGCTCTTCGCTTTATTTTTCACAGAGGTGTGAGGCTCATTATAAAACAAAAAATAATGATGACAAATCATTAAACCTACAAATCCAGTGCATCACCTCTGTGCTGCCATATTCTAATTGAAATAGTCTTCCTTACCCAAAACAGACTAGAATCAATATAAACCATAAAGCTGTGCAGTGAAAAACTAGAAATAAGTCAGTGTTTCAGTATGGAGAGGAGAAGCTACTAACCCTCCCATGGAAAAGAGAACAACAAACCAAACAATAAAAACAAACTATCTAGGAAAATACATTGAAATTGAGCTGAAAAATGAAAAAAAAATTCTTCAACTTCTTGCAAAAATCAGCAAACTGGGACAAAGTGTAGCATTTTTACAGGAAAAAAATTGTGCCAAACTACCCTTGAACTGGGCAATAAACTAGAGCCCAGCAGAGGAATCAAAGACTTATCCTCAGGGGTGGCTCTATTTAGCATTTTCAACAACTGCTTACAAAATACAGGAATGCTAAAAGAATAGTTTCAGAGATATCCACAGACCTGAAGGTGAAGAGTGAGCCTTCAAAACATAGTGCTTAAGGAAAGTGGGGATTTAAAGTTGAAATGCATGTCTCAAATGTAGTTTTCAGTCTAAGAACCCGACTAATGAAACAACCGCTGACACATTTCAGTTACAATTTCAATTCCTTTATGAAGTGACAAAAGTTGCTGAGGCTTTCTTGCTCAGAAGAAACTTCCTCTCAGTATACTGGAGGTTCTTCAGTATTACAGTAAAGATAATTTAATTTTGTATGGATTTACATAGAAAACGCAGTGGCAAAATCAGGGAGAACAATATAAACTGAGATGCAAAAAGAATCCGAACTGCAATGACATGACTGTAGACAAGTTACTTAATTGTCTGGATGCCTAAATTCTTTGGCTCTTATAAGCATTTCATGATAAAATCCACAGCACTGCAGTCATGAGGGCCACACAAATAAACAGAAGGCATCAGGCTGATCTAGAAATACTTGCTCAAAGTCTTTAATTCAGAGCTACCAGGATGTGAAATGCAAGTTCACTGCAGTGAGATGTTCTGCCATGGCTTCCAGGAGCTGTACAAAAATGTATAGAAGGCCAAAAATAACCACAAAGGCTATTGATTTTTCAGCATTCTCTCACTGGAATATAAAAGAGGAAGCTAGGTTAGAGAGACCTAAAAGTTTGCAACTGGCTGCTGAAACCAGTTTGGAACTGATCAGAACGTGCTCCTTGGCAAATTCCAGACTACTCACTCAGTTTTCTGTTAGTTCAAGTGGATTCCTGGGAAGCAATTTAAAAAAAAAAGGGGCGAAAGAAAAACCCCACTCTACGTATTTCAGTAATTTTTTGCACCTTTTCAAACAGTGTATCTTTTGTGTGTCCTGAAATTCTTTTCTTCCAAGACAAATATTTAGTTAAGCACAAAGCAAAGAGAGGGTCCAGCTACTTTCACAGAGGGAACAGACAGATACTGTTTTTCTACAAGTTTGTCATTATGAAGCCCTTGTGAAAAGTTAAATAGAACGTTTGCTTCAGGAGGTCTAAACAGCAATGAACTGCTCACTCTTGCTCTTTCTGGAAACTACTGGAGAATTTTTATGATCTTTTATGGAAATGTTTTCTAGCTTGTGGAGCTGCCACATAGCTTGTTTCAGTTACCCTTCAGCTGTGTTTCTTAAAGACAAAGACTGCTATGAAAAGACTTGAGGATTCTGACACTGGGTCAGAAATGGATGCCTCAGATGAGATGATATTTCATCAAGAACTGCCAGAGACACCCTCTATTCTATCCAAATTAGCCATTGATTATTTCATTGGAATCACAAAATTTCCTTCTGGGGATGAAAAGGTAAAAAAATGTTTTGACTGTATTTGTTTCACCTAAAATCTTTGCCTCTAGACCTCCACAACTCTACACCTGTACCTGTCATTTCATCTATCATATTGCTTCAACTAAAACACATGGGATTCAGGTGGCAAAAGGCTGTGAAATATCTATCTCCAGATATTTCATAGTTCATCCTGAAGCTGGGGTAGGGTTAGACCACAGCATCTTCCTGGTGATTTGTATTCTGCAAGGCCCTCCTTGCATTTCTTACCCAGAAACAGGGATTTTTGCTGCTGAGCAAGAGTTAAAATATTTGCAGATAAGGATTGTTCTTAGCAAAGTACAGACAAGCCATTACACAGCTTCCATAAATCCAATGGGACTGGATCATCCAAAGAGGCAAATCTTGGGATTATACAAGACACAAGTTCATTCTTCTTATTCTCAGATCATCCTTCCATATATTAATCTACACATTTTCTCCCAGAAATATAACCAAATACTATTAAAAGTTACTCAATTTAAAAACTAAAATACAGGCTCCAAACCTGTACTCATGCTTTTCTCTGTGCATGAGTTATTACAACAAAGCTGTATTAGCATTTATTATTTTTCTTATGACAAATGAAGAAAAAAAGGTGGACAAACCCTCACCCACACAATTTGTTTGCATAATTATTTTACTCTTGATGCACTGATCAGCTCAATAATTTATGCTCCAACTGATCTTTCACTGATAGCACAGGGAACCAAGGTTTTTTCAATGTAAGGATGCTCAGCCTACTCTCACCTCTCTGTCCATTAGTGGTCTCCATTTCTCAGTTTTCCCAAACTTTCATGATTTCAATTTCTTTTCCTTACAGCTTGACTCATTTCACAAAATAAATATAACCACCACTAAAACAGGAAATAAGCCAAACAAATAAATCCCTGCAATTGATTACATTTGTGGGGGTTTTGTATGTTACAGACACTGCTCCTCATGCTAAGCATGATTATTAAGCATCTTCCACTACTTTAAAAGCAACCCAACAAACAAGGAAACAACAAAACCAAAAAAGCTAATGAATAACAGCTCTATCATACTGGGAATGGGACATGGAGACAACCATTTTCAGCCTGAGATAAAGGTCCACACAAAGCACTTTCATAAAGGGTCAGAAGAAATGCAAAGAATGGGACAAACACTAAACCAGATTGTTTTCACTGCTTCCAAAAATGAGCAGCTCAGGAACAACGCTAATTCAAGAGTAGCCTTGGATAAACTTCTCCAATAGGCAGCAATACATCTATTTTCCTATTTTCCATGATTCTATCTTAACTCATTCACAGCTATTCATGCTTTAACTTCACAATCTGTTCGGGTTCCCCCTAATTCATCTCATTTTCTCCAACAACTATAAAAAGAATGCATATATTCCTCCAACAGGGGATGGCCATCACAGCAGCTTAATAAAGTTTTGCGCTCCCACAGAGGAAATCTGAGAAACCAATTCTTCCTCAGCACTATTTAAGAGCAAGTATTATGAAGAAACCTTTAAGAAGAAAATTGTCTGCTTTGTTTTTCCTCGGGACACCAATTCCATACAATAAAAACATGCTGACATAAACATTCTTAAGTGCCAACAAGTTTGTGTAACATCAGGAATTGAATCCACTCCAAAGCACAGAGACAACCAGGTCAGTTTTGAAGCTGAATTCCTGCAGCAAGCAATCAAAAGTTCTTGAGAGGGGTAAGAGGATTCTCAGGGTAAATTCAGCTTATACCAGACAAAATGGCATAATTCATATTTTAAAAGACTATGCAGAAAACAGTTGTGGCTTTTATGCCAAGATAAAAACAGATCTGATTTTTTTTCTCTTGCAAGCTACATTTGTTTTAATTCTGGGAGCAAGGAAATACTTCAAACTGTTCCTAGAATATTAATTTATTTGGCAGAGAGACAATGTATTTCTACTTTACCCAATCCTCTCCTTGCCAGTGAAAGAGGAACAGAAGACTGTGATGATGCTTCCACAGAAAGGCAGGTTTCATCACAATTCTGGAACTTCAAAAAAGTTGATTTCACAATGAAGTTTCCACCTTGCTTTTTATTAGAACAAACAGAAGTCACTGCCTCACTCAGGAATCAGTACTGCACCACCAAAATGTGCTGCAGGACTCTTCCCAGCAAAATCTCCAATTATTTTAATGAACACACTGTGATTAGTGCTGTGCAGTCTTCAGCAGGGAAGCAGAAGAAGGAAAGGAGGAAAAGGCAAAATGTACAAAGATTCAGCATCAGGAAGGGCACCGAAACACCAATTATCACTGGTCTCAAACTGACATTAACCAGAGAGTGCCCAGAAGTTCAATTCCACAGACTCGCTGCCCTGAAAATCCTCTACTCTCCCTCCTCACATAAACTTCTGATAGAAAGCTGTATTTACATTGCAGAGGTGCAAAAAGGCCCTCTCCACACCCACTGAGCAATATTCAGCTTCATTGTTCACACACTTTTTATTACTACTGTGAATATTTTTATAGTTTTTCACCTTAGCGTTATTCTCAAATAACCAACAAAATTCTACATTGATTCTTAGAATTGACTTTTAATATAGTAAGGTTAATATTAAACTAGTCTAGCAACAGATAGTATATTGTAATGCCAACAATCTAAGAATATATTCCCAAAAGAAGTTAATGTGTCCCATAACAATCTTTGTTGGATTCTGAATTCAAATACAGGCAGGTTTCTAAATATGAAGTGTTCAGCCAAATATAAAGCTAAAAGCTCTTCCTAAACTAGAAACTTTCCAAACACAAAAGCGTGCAGGATTCTCCCTGAAAAAAACCTTCAACAACTCACAGAGTGGTTTGCACAAATTAAAAGTGAAAAAATCCTGGATATTTGCCAGTTTAAAGCTCAAAGCAGACTTCTTACTATCCTGATAAAAAGCCCTGTGTACAGGACAGAATTTTATTCCCTTTACTTAAAAAACTACATGGTTCCATAATGTCTGTATGATATATTAAAAAGTCTGAAAAAGAGGAAGAAGAAAAAGTTTTGAGGTCTTTCAAGTAGCATTTTCCACCCTTCCTGTCTATAACTTGGATCAATTTTACCCTACTTGGGATCTTAGAAGTGACTCAGATAATTCTCTTTCCACACAAATTCACTATTTAAAAAGGCTTCTAAGCTACATGAAAATACATTTCTGTGTAAAACATTCTTCAGTTTACTTCCTGCAGAGATCAAATACAAAATGTTGATTGAAGTGACAGAGTATTAGCTCCTAATTGTGAATAAAAAACCTTCTTGGCCAGGCAGTCTCATGGACCCAGAATATGATTTACCAAGGCTGAAAAAGAACCTAAATTCAAACCCATCAGCATCAGACCAAGTTTTTACATTCAGTAGTTGCCTCAGGGAAGGTTTTATGTCTCCCCTGGAATTATGTAAGCCTGCACAAACATGAGGCCAAAGAGAGGAGATAAATGCAAAGCAGGGAAACCCCTATGGCAAGTAACAAGGAAAAAGAGAATAAAAATCTGTTACACTATCAGCAGTGAACAGAAATCCATCTCCTTCCTAGTCAACAGCAATTCCCAGAACAGCCTTTACACCTCCAGGTGGTAGAAACCTGACTGTCCCTAACACATCTTTCTAGGCTGAAATACTTCCATCATAGCAGAAAAATCAAGACTCTAATCAGACCAGGTAATGCTTGGCACAAGTCTAGTAAATAGCTCAGTCTCTCTTGGCATGCCTCCAATTTTTACATTATTATAATTAAACCCATTTATGTCAGCAATTATAAAAAAGGCAGAGACTACTACTTATTGTTATGAGACCTATTATTTTACAAAACAAAGTGAAGTGGATTTTATGGCTTTCCAGAGTAGCATTACAGACATCTCACCAAAAAAAAAAGCTCTCCTTACACTCTTTCGAACTGAAGCCAAAAATTGTGATGTGGTTTTACAATTCTACCTGGAAAACAGCCCCAGTTTACAAGGTTTCACTTCTGCAGGTAGTTCACTCTCAGGAACAGAAAAGACTGATTAGCTGCCCAATATTAAAGCTGCACATCTGCAGTAGATAGAAATGAGAGCTCTGAGGTAGCAAGTTCATTAATTCTGCCAATGAGAAGGCTGTGCCACCTGCCAGAGAAATGGAGAACTGCTGCTCATTCAGAACCCCATGAGTATTCTTAATTATTTTTAATTTATTAGATTAGGATTATCCTCCTGTAAACACCCTTTTGACAGCAGGGTTTATCCATATGCAATGGACTCTCATGGAGCCTCAGAGGATCAGCTGCTGAGATATTTTTGCACTATTCCTACTGCAAAGGTGAGCTCCAGTTGAGCAGTGTGCTTAGCAATGCAATGGGAATAAAACTGAGCTTTTTAAAACCTTCACCTGTTAAATTAAGCAAGAGCACAAAAAATTAGGAAGAAACATAGAAAAGGTACCAAAGGACTTTAAGGCAGAAGATGATTTTGCCATCAAAAAACCTCAGAAATGGCAATTTCAACACTTTACTATTTAGAGACACCATTTCCCACCATGTAGCTGTGCATTTTAAGAAGCTGTTTTCAGAAAGGTGCATGCAGTGAACTGTACCTCATTTTCCCCACAGTCAGAAGGTGTGTCCTTGTGTACAGACATCTGATACTTGGCAAATAAAGTGGCAGATTGGTTGAAGGATGATTTGAACTGGGGGTCCTCAAAGGAGACAGGTACTAACCTCACCTTCAGAGCAAGGGAAATAGAAGCATTCTGGTTTGAGTGCACAGCATCAGATAATCTGCTTCTGAAGGTCAGGCTAGTGAAAGATCTCCTCCTATCCACTTCAAAGCCTCCAAAGTCAGTTTTCTACCTTCAACATAATAATAAGACAACTTCCTACTTTTATTTATACCTAACAAAACTACAAATTTTAGTTTTATTGCACAGTCTCAAGGACTTCTAAAACGTTTTATTTTTAATGGCACATCACTCATTGATTGCCCTGGTTCAACAATGACTTATTCTTGCTACATGCACTGTTTCTCCAGACTCATTATTATTTTTTTTCCTTATACTATTAGAGATGTAACACATCTGACAGCTCACCCTTACACCCCACCTGGTCATTGCAAGAAGCAGCAACAATGTGTAACTTAGATGGAGTGCACAGATTACTTTTAAAGACTTAAATTGACACTTTTGTAATTCTGGTAAACCTCAAGCCAACAATTTGTGTGTGTGATAAACTTTTACTCACGTCTTGGCCCTGATCATTGTATCCTTCTCATGGAAACATTCAAACCAAAGCCAACGAGGCCAGTTATCAGGTTGAGTGTCCAGCTGGGTTTAGTTTTGATGGGATTTGTATTTTTAAGGCCCATCTCTATCTCCAAGAGCCTCACCCTCTCCATTTCTTACCCAACAGCATCCCCTTGTAGCATCCATAACTTTTCTGCCTGCAACTAAAACCAAGTTATTTATGGCACTCACAAAGAGCTATCAAGAGTTTGCACTTTCAGGATGTTGATTTTATTGGCTACAGTATTTTACAAGCTCCTGAATATACAATGGATGTAAAATCCACATTTGTTTCTCCTAGAAACAGGACACGTGAAATGGAGGGGAAGCTTTGCATAAAATTAAATTTGGCCTTCTGACCTGACTTATGGTTGGTTTATCAGGTGGGTCCTTGTGAATAACCATCTGGTAACGTTTATAGACCTGGTAAGACTCCTGAAATGTGGCTTTGAACTGTGAACTTGGTGGAGATGATCTCACCACCCTCACCTTCAGAAGAGGTTAAACACATTTATTATTAAAATATCATGCAATAACTATACATTTATACACAATACAAGCATCACAACAGAAATGTTAACCTCCTGCACAAGGGACAGAACAATTTAATTATTATTAGCCAATAGTCTTCTAATTCTCCAGCTCAATTTATGCTACTGAAGGCTTTTATATTTACAATGAATAACATAAAATCTTTTCAAACTGCAAATTAACTAAAATGCCTAGAGAAGAACTGCACAATTTTCAGGAAATAATTCCAACAAACGGTATGCAGATCATCATTTTAAAGAGATTTTCTGTGCTACTTAAAATATTCTCTTGTAGTCTCACACTACACTGAAAAATACTTGAAAGGCTTGGAAGACTCAAATATCTGCTTTTCATCCAAAGATTATGTTTTTATGGCAATAATCCCAAGGGGATTTCTTGGTATTTTTGAAATTGAAAGAGGAAGATGAAGCAGTGTTTCCACACTCAATTATGAGTTAACCATAATAAGGAGTTATCAGTCTTCACACCAGCACCCTTAAACACACAAAAATAATTTAAAAAAAAAAATCTATAAATTAAAAATTCTTCTTAGTAAAAATGATTGCTCCCTAAGCAAAAGAATGCTATCAAATAAGCAGCAGTGCATGTCTTTTCAAACACATTTAAGATCATACTAATTTCAAAAACTGTGTAATTTTCAGAATTCTATTCTATTTATACTCTATATAATTCACATATATTGAATATTATTCAGAATATATATTTATACTCTATATAATTCAGGTTCTATTTTCACTAAGAGCAACATTTTTAATCCTTCTAATTCTCCCTACATCTTCCAAATGAAGATGTTCAGACAAAGCCATCATGCTTCTGTTAAACAACTCCTCAGAAAATGTGAAGGAGTTAGGGAGATGGATCAATTTCATGGCTTCTTGTCAGTCAATTTCATTTCTAGTACCATCATGGAAAATGATCAGGAAAATACTCATACTCAGTTAGTTTTCCAGCTTATGGAAAAAATAATAATAAATATAGTTTTATGATTAACAAATGTTAGAAAGTCCAAAAGTCTTCCAGATTACTGTCTCTAACAGATGTAGTGGCAACCAGTGTATTAAGCAAACTTTTCTACCCTCATTTTCACAGCTTTCAAAGACATCAACACACACCAATGATGTGTATAAAGAGCAGCTATCTTATCTGTTTAATTTCATGAAGTTGCTGCTTCCTTGTCAAGTTTCCTTAGCTTAGATAGTTTCAGTATTTACATACTGTAGACCTAAATACTGAATTTCTCTCATCATTCAATGCTCACTTAATTCCAAGTCTTTCATTTTCAAGTCACACTGTATGAAATTAATTTGCAAGTTATTTTAGTAACTGAACTGGCCTCTGCTAGGACTGATTGCAGTGCAAGAGTACCCTCCTGTGGTTAAACAGAGCTCAGCTGCACCATAGGTGTGTAATTTATATAAATAAATAAATAAATATATATATATATATATAAACACCCCTCTAGGAGATATAAACATACATCATTCAGTACCATATATATTTCAAGATTTAAACCACAACTACTCCATAAAGTCATAAATACAGACCTAAGCTTTTCAAAAACTCCTTAACTAGACTTTTCCTTCATCTGCCTCCAACAACAGTGAACAAGACATTACCTCTAATTTGTGTTGTGCATCATCAGGTGAAGGGACAAAAACAAAGTCTTCAATGTTTTTAGGCTGGTTTGTTTTAGGTTTAGAGTTTTGCAAGAGGAAAGCTTGATCTCCTTGAAGCTGAGAGCCTTCTAATGTGCCCTTCTGGTTCTGCAGGAGCTTCTGGAGTTTTCTCTCTTTCCTTATGTCCTTTGCTTTCCGACACAGGGGCTTGCTCAGATCAGGCCCTTTCCCTACAAGGGCACAGGCAAAGAGTTAAACACCACACCTGACACCAAACAAGCAGTTCTTACCTAATCACTGAAAAGAAATGGCTAAAACCACCCTTTATTGCAGACTGTGGTCTGAACTCAGCATGGCCTTTCACATTTACAGCTACCAACACCTGATGCCAAGCTGATGCAGTGACTCTTCCACAGCTATTTAATGCAACACTTTAATCTGGAACCACCTTGACCATTTCACCCCAAAGCCAAGGGTGTATTTAAAAACTTGAAATATTGAAGGACAAAAATACAACCACAAAATCCCAGAGAATTTTTCTTCTGCATTCAAAGCCCACAGACTCCTGTAGGAGACACACTCCCCAAAACAAAGCATTTATTTTTTCTCACCTGGAATCCACAGGCAGGATGTTGAAATGCTGTCAGTGCTACTATGGTCATGTAATGGAAGAGTAAAAGGCCACAGAAGTTTGCACCTTTGCTTAAAATTATCTTCAGATTGTCTGTTTTAACTAATAAATTCACTTTTTGCAGTTTCCCTCTATCTTTAACAGATCAGCCATTTATAGAATCAGAGAAGTCAAACCTGTGCACTATTTCCCATCTTGATCCATTTATTTTTAACTGATACAAGAACTGCAAGTTGTAAAGCAACACAAATCCAAAGACATGAGGGAATTACAGACACTATGTGACCTGTCCTCAGGCAAACAAGTCAGAGGAAGAGTTTATTTAAAACACTCATGATACATTTGAAGAACAAGCACTTCATCTATATCGGGATCTGTTTTGTGTCTTGTCTCTTCTGTAAGCTGTAAATTAGCAAGAAAAACTTCTTAAAGCAGTGACTGTGCCTGCACAGACATAAGCAAACCTTCTTTTCTATCTGAAACTGTGCAGAAACAGACCATTATTCCTAGAGGACAATGACCTGTTTTGTTTATAAAGGAATAAAAATGCAATTAAACAATCTTATTACACACTAAGTCTACATTTTCCAAGATGAAAACTAAACATCTTTCTATCTGGAAACTTTTAAACTAAATTTGACCTGTGACACCAGCTAGCATAGAAAGAAATAAGCTTTCTGATGCTTATTATTCACTTCTATATTTCCCTTAAAACCTCCAGAAAGAAGCACACTAATGAATATTTCTGCTCTGTAAAAATAAACCCTCTTTTTCTGAAATGCACTATAATATTACTTATCTGCTTTTCCAGTGTTTAAAGTTTGACCCAAAGCTATTCTTAACCCGACTGAAGACCTTACCTCACCTTATGCAAAGCACTGGCAGGTTTTCACACTCCTATTCTTTACCCAAGTCTGCCATCTGCCGTCAACAGCCACTTCCTTTCTTTCCAATTAAGTTCACATAAGCCAAAGTTTTTCATTTATTATTTAAAAACAGCAGAGCTTTGAAAATTTGCACAATAAAAGTTATATAAACGATAAACTTAAAGGTTTATATAAGATCAAAATCTAAAACACAGTTTTAAAAATTCTGTAATAGTTCTATGAAAGACAACTGGTTTTCTGATCAAGCATTTCTGAAAACTTTCCTTTTATTTAGATGCAAAAATTGTTTATTAAGCTGATGAAAATCAGATCCAATAGGGACGAGTGCTTATTAAGGAAAAAACATTATTTTATTTTAAATCAGCCATGCTATTGAAAGAGACAGAAGTACTTTGTTCTCCTGAATACTGGCACAACATGCAACAGGTGAGTGAAATCAGGAATTAGTAGGACAGCCCAACACAGGCAGAAACTCTAAAGCCACAAGTTTCCACTAGGACTTTCTCTACCATCACTCCCCATGTACCAGTAAACTACAGTTTAGAAAATTCCCTTTATTTTCCAGTACAGCCTACACAAAATGGGAAACATGATCTGTAAGACAAGGCTGTCTTACCTGCAGCCTCTGGGCCACAATGCATGTGTGTCAGCAATTCTACCTTAAATGAATTATTTTGGCAATAATCCACTCATCCCTTACCACCTTCCTTCCAGAAATCACCCATGTCCCAAAAGAAGGCAGCCATGGAATCACAGAATGGTTGGGGTTGGAGGAGACCTTTAAAGGGTCACTTTCCACTGTCCCAGGTTGCTCCAACCCCCATCCAATCTGGCCTTGGACAGTTTAAGGATGGGGCAGCCACAGCTTCTCTGGGCAACCTGTGCCAGGGCCTCACCACTCTCATCATAAAAAATTTCTAATGTGAATCTCCCCTCCTTAGAGTTTCAGATCCTAGAGATTCAGTCTTACTTAAGGTGAGAATAAGAAGACAAACATAACTTTTTTATATAACAAAATATAAATTACATTATGACAAGTAACACCCAGCACCTCTCAGTTTTTACGGTGTAATTCCATAAATTGGGAAGAGCACAGGAAATAAAACTATTAATTTACTAAGCAAGATAAAAAGGGATTTCAAGAAGATGAGAAATGATGACAGCATATTCCAATTACTACCAGAAATTACCTGGCTTAGGTGGTGCATGAACAGCTTTAGCTGAATGCGATGGTTCTGCAGGGACTGGTGTGTCTTTGTCTGTACAGATCTGAACAGAATCCAATTCCACCTTCTGCATATTCCCCTCTTCTTTTGTTTCTCCTGAGTCCTTATCTTCATTCTCCACCCTCTCAGCGTGATCCACAGCCAAGGGAGTCAGTTCAGACTGACTGACTTGACACTCGCTTTTGTACGGAAAATCACACACAGCCACATCCTCTATATGGGAATCCATCGGCTCTTCTGCCAACAATTAAAACCTGCATGAGTTTCTCTCTGTACAACCACAGCTCACACTTTGCACAATTAAAATTAATACTGAATTAACTCGTTTCCAATTTTACAAGTGTTTTCCAACAACTGAAGTGACTGTTGCAGCAGCCTGAAAACAAAGTTTCCTTTTTGACCATGAATTACGAACACCAACTCATTTATGAGAACAGTTTTATTTTCTCTATTAAAATTGGACAGTCAACTTTTTCAGGCCATAACTTCAAACAAATAACAACAAACAAACCTAGCATAGCACACACAGAAAAAGAGGCAAATTAAAATGATTCAGAACCAATACAAGTTTCACCACCACGAAGAATCGCTGGGTTTGGTGCTGGATAAACGGAGGGTGATTGTTCAATCACCTGGAAAAACCCTCTTTGTTTGCTCTTCCTTTTCTCTGCCACCAGCTGCTCTGGTTAGTCCTGTCTAGATTATCAAATTCATGATAAAAGTAAAAACAGCATCTAATTCTCCACAGCACCCAGCTAGAAAGTAAAGATATGCCCAGGAAAATAAGCTGGTCTATGGAAAAAGTAAGGAAATATTTTCCTCAATAACCCAAGCCACCTGCACAATTTGGCCTCTGGGCTACTGAAGTGCTCTTGATTCAAAACACTGCCAAGACACAACCCAGCCAGGGGTCTACACACAAAATTCAAAGTCCATCTGCCATCTGACCACTCAAGCAGGTATTTAAATCCTCCTTCCACACACCAGTATTGGTTTTCAAACACTCAGAGTTTCTTACCTTCGCTCGCTACTTTCGAAACATCTCCTTTGGAAATAAATTTCAACATTTTCTTCAGAACCTTCTTGTGGGACTTGGAGGCCTGAAAATGCAAAGCCTGGCACCTAAAAAAGAAAAAAAGGAGCATTTCTTTTGTGAAAGACTGTTTCAGAAAAAAAGTTTAAGGAACCACTTATAAGAATTACGTTGTAAATTTTATTTATTTCTTAAGTTTCCCTATATTAAGTAGTCAAACGTTTTATCAACGCTTTTGAGTTAATGAAATTATGTTGTTATGTACTGAATAATATCAGTCCTTATGGCATGTTTGTCTGTGTAGCTCCATAATCACTAAAATAGGAGTGTAAGCTTTTCTTATACGGGCTACTAAAGCAGTGTTTGTGGGTTAGAGACAAGGTTCCTTACAGGAAAATATCCCAGAGCAGCTGATGTGCCTATGCACAAACCCAAGAGCATATATTTACTATTCAAAGTATCATTAAAAGTAGATAAACTTTTGGAGTATGATGTATTTAAAGCTGTAAACATAAATGGTGGAACATATTTGAAATGCTCAAATCCCTTATAAAAGTGTATTTTGAGTTTCTTACCTTATTGTGTATTGAGGACAACACGTTTGATTCATGATAGGTTTGTAGACGTATTTTCCACTTCTGAAAAGAGTAACAAATATGCATTGATTTTTTGTTGTCTATACTACAAAATAAATTAAGAAGCCTTTTTATTAAAATCACATCAACACATTAAATGATGAGTAACAAAGGTCAAAGAGCAAGCTCTTCAGCTCTTTGCTGATAGTACCATATTATCCTTCTAAAATCACTGAATATTTTCCTGTTTGACAGTGTCGTGTTACAAAAGGTCACAGAGCACTGAACAAATAGTTCAATTACTAATGGATATATAAGTGTTTCTACAGATCTAAATTTTAAATGTGGATTCTAACGTTTATCTCAACTGACAACATGGCTTTGTATTTTCTTTTCCAATTTACCTTCGCCATCCTCTGTCTATGAGATCCTGGTAATCTTGAACCGTCATCGAATGTGCCCACATACCTGAAATAAGTAACACAGCAACACACTTGACTGACCACGGTTTGGCTTTAAAATACAACAAATTCTGCAGAACAGGCTGGAGCCCCTCTGCTCTGGGACAGGCTGGGAGAGCTGGGGATGCTCACCTGGAGAAGTGAAGGCTCTGGGGAGACCTCAGAGCCCCTTCCAGTGCCTAAAGGGGCTCCAGGAGAGCTGGAGAGGGACTGGGGACAAGGGGTGGAGAGACAGGACACAGGGAATGGCTGCTCACTGCCAGAGGGCAGGGATGGATGGGATTTTGGGAAGGAATTGTTCCCTGGGAGGGTGGGCAGGCCCTGGCACAGGGTGCCCAGAGCAGCTGTGGCTGCCCCTGGATCCCTGGCAGTGCCCAAGGCCAGGCTGGGCATTGGGGCTTGGAGCAGCCTGGGACAGTGGGAGGTGTCCCTGCCCATGGCAGGGGTGGGACGGGATGAGCTTTAAGGTCCTTTCCAACCCAAACCATTCTGTGATTCTGTAATTACTGTAAATCTGAGTAGCTAACGGCCACTTATGCCGAGATGTCTTTCAAGGATTTTGCATATTCTTAAATATATAATTACAGATTTCAATAACCACGTTAAGTGTAAAGACCCCAAGCCCAACACAAATCTTGGGATGCAATCAACTGTATTTCTGTGACCATACAAGCGCAAAGCTCCCCTCTGCACCTCCCACCTCCCCAGAGATATACAGGAAAAACAACACAAAATTGCTGCTTAGTTCTGTTATACCCATTCGGGAGCACCGGGCCATAGCAGCCGTTCCGAGCTCCCGGCCGGNCGGGCGGATTGGCGATAAAACATCGCTCCCGGTTCTGCGGCTCCTCGCACACCTTCATGGGCTGACCAGCTTCTCACCCCCACAAACACGCTCTAACAGGCCTTCCAGGGGGAACGGATCCCTTTGTAGCCACCCCGAGCTGCTACAGCAGGATGAAAGGATGGAAGAAATCCTGAGCTCCTCCACAGAGCGATTTCTGGAAATGGAACAAGACTTCATGTATTTTTAATAAAATAATGTCGTGGCCCCATACAGCCGGCCTGCCCAAGCCACCAAACAAATACAGGAGGAGTTTGGAATAAAGAAAGGGGAGATTGCTATCTGTAGCTGAGACGAAATTCCCAAACTCAAACCTTTATTTCCAGAACAGTAAGAACAGCAGAGCAGTATCAATTCTCCTGCAGCACCCAAAATCATGTAGGATAGCAAGATCATCCCAGTAGGGATGTTTAACCATGTGAATTCCACTTGCTGCTGCTGGGGTGAGACAAGGGAGGAAAAAAGGGACACAGTGTTTCCTTTTTACAAAGCAAGTTCATGAGTGCCAGTAAACTTCACTACTTTGCATAAAGTAGTAAAGTAAGCCATAGTAGATAAATAACCCTGTAACAAGTCTACACTTCCTCAGGTTGCCCAGAGAAGCTGTGGCTGCCCTAGAAGTGTCCAAGGGCACGTTGGATGGGGCTTGGAGCAACCTGGTCTAGTGGAAGGTGTCCCTGCCTATAGCAGTGGGTAGAACAAGAGGATATTCAAGGTCCCTTCCAACCCAACCCATTCCATGGTTCTAAACAAAGCAGCTCATAAAAAGCGTTGAGATGTTCCAGAAAAAATAAATTTAATTTTGCAACATATACATATAAAACAAATGTTGAAACAAACATTTTGAAGTATTTTCTTTGAGGCACCTAAGGGGAGAAAAAGAAAAAAGAGAAGGCAGTAAGACAATGTGCATTAAGATCTGGAACTTACCAAACAACTGTGACAGCAAAGGAATTCAGTCCTATCATTGAAAGAATTTTACAGAAGCAGAAGGGAAGACAGCCTGGTTCCCTTTAAGTCCTTCTTCACACTACTTTATTAACAACATCAGCTGCCAGGATGTTAAGAAACCAAACACAAGAAGCTATGATTCTTTCCAACAGTGCATTCTGAGTATAAAGTTCCAAAAAATAACTCATCGCTTAACTGACCATCAAACTAAAAAAATAAAGGGTTTTTTTCCCAGTTAACCACTGCACACAAGGCTAGATAACATTTTGTTTCACAAAACACAGCAATTCCAAATGTTACAGTCACCCTGCTTACAGTTCTTCTGCATTTGTAAGTCGCACATAGTCTCCCCGAAGTTCTTCCACGTGCATAAGGAACTTATTGACTTTGATTTATTAAAAGAACTTACTTGAATAGTTACTCTGTCTCCATTTCCTCTTCAGTGCTCTGAGACAGAGGGGTAATCATGGCTTCTCTTATCTGAAATGTTTCTATGATCTCCTGGTTAAGATGACAGCAGTGTGTCAGTTGCCAGAACTGAACTATTTCAATTTAATTACCACCAAACAAGCAATAAAGTTTCTGATACTAAAGCACTATTTCAAATTACTACATTTCTCCTGCACATTCTGAGTGAGGGACAAAGAAGAAGAGCCATATGTGTGCCCAAAACTACTTTTTGTCTAGGGTTTATTACAAACAGTGAGGAAATTGCATGGAGAACTTCCCCTCCAGAAACAAGTAAGGGAGGAAACAGATTCCGTATTTACCCAGGCCTTGTGTAAAACAGTAAAGGCAAGGCAGTGCACAGCTTAAATGCACTTAAACTGACCAGGCTTCAAGAATCAAAGCTGGAATCACTACCCCAATTCTCAGTTTTCTTGCAACTGCAAACACCCCTTAGACCTGTGATTGTTCTGGCATCCATAAGGTCAAGTGCAGTGTTACTGTACACAGAACACCTGTCCTCCCCAGAGCAGGGAACAGCACAGCTCCCAGAGGCTTAAATAAAAAAGAGCTAATCCAAAGTATCAAGTGCTCTCCATGGTACCTTCCATTCTTTCTGGTCCAGAGTTATGACGACCTGGTTCCGTGCTCCAGCTCTGCTCTCCTCCTCCCC
Organism: Ifrita kowaldi; assembly: GCA_013398055.1. Taxonomy (NCBI): domain Eukaryota; kingdom Metazoa; phylum Chordata; class Aves; order Passeriformes; family Cinclosomatidae; genus Ifrita; species Ifrita kowaldi. The sequence goes on from VZRS01000677.1 coordinate 816,255, forward strand.
TCTCCCGCTGGGTTTTGTAGGCTCTGATCAAAACACAGCATTTGCAGGATTTACACTGGCAAGTTTCCACCAGGAACACAAAAGCTCCACAAAAATCACATCAATTCTACATGTTCCACCCAGTTAGTCTCTATCAACAACCTGTACCACGTACTGCTTGAAATACTTCCTTAATCTCACCTCCTAAAAGTTTAGGACCTAACTTTTTACAGAAAGACCTAAGTATTTCATTCTTTATGAAATCCCACCAAAGTCCCAACCCCACTGACATCCCATGGGAATGAAAGCCAACCTCGTATGTAGGATGGCATTTCCTTTCCAACTGTTTTGAAGCTGCAGCAGTCCCCAACTCTGAGACAAGAGAGTTCTTACACCTCAAAATACCTTTTTTCAGTGAAGTGTAACAATGTTCCTGTACTTATTAGTAAAAATATAACTCAAAAGGAAAGGTAATAACCTTTGATTTCTATTAATAGAATTAATTTGTATAAATCAGCAAAATGGTCTTTTTCCATACATTGATATTTGAAAAGACTCAGTCCTTGCTCATAAATATCTTCATGCCTTCAATTACATTCACTGCATATCCCCAGTTAAAAATATACCTAAAACTTTGTGAACACGTAACATGTAATGCTGTTACAAAAACCAGTTAGAGTATTTTAAAGCTAGATTTTACCTATTATTGGCAATTCATCTTCATCCAGCTTTATTTTTGCAAGACCATCCTAAACAACAGTGGGATTTAAAATTTCATAACTTAGAGCTTTCCAGTTAGGACAATGCACTGAAATTTCTTATTTTTTTACTTATTACATAATCATGAACAGGTACATATATTGAAAAAGAATCTTCATTGGCATACCACATAAGAAAAAATTATTTTTACACAGCACTTACGCATAAAGAAGGAGCCCATATAGCACAGGGCATAACTGTTGGATTATAAAGTTTTGCTTTATTAAAATTGTTACTATTCTCTAAACATACTTAAGCTAACCCTTCATAGTAACATTTCTATTCAATATAAAACCTGAACTAGTCAAAATATCCTTGTCAGTTTTTGTCTTTTCCAGAATTAGTTTTATTTATTAGACAAACTAAGCATAGTTTTGAAGTGCAAATCCATGGATTCAAAAAGCATATAAAACCTTGCACTAACATAGTTTTCTAAAGCCTCAGTAACTCTTCTATACTCTATGAGAACTTTTCTTCATCTAAAATGTGAGCCAGAATCTTTTTTGAAAAGCATATTGACTGCAAAAATATCACTGTTTTGTTGGTAAATTGATAGCAGTACAAAAAAAAATAAGTCTGTCAACTATGTTTCCTTCTCTATTCGATTACCAAAATATCACAGACTGTTTGCAGAAAATAAATTAGTATTCCTCATATTTAAATCCTAATTCTTCAATATTGAAGCCAGGTCAGTATTTCTATGTAATTCTAGTATCTAAAGTGATATTTCAAGAACATGCCTTACCCTGATGAGGAAGGACACATGAAACATGTTTTCCACAGTGTGTGCGAACGAGTTCGGATCAATCACAAAATCAAAGAAGGGAATAGGTGTACTAGCTGGGGATGCAAAAGTGGCTTTGTTAAATCAAACAAACAAACAAACAGGTGGCATACACAGAGCCAACAGATGTAAGCACAAACTTAAGAGAGCCAGTACTCCTTTCAAAAGCTAAAGGGATGTTTGTCACTTTAGCTACAATGCTGAATTCCCAGCTGCCTGCAAACACAAATGGTCTATAAAGTACATTATTTTCCTCCATCTTTTCCCCCACACAGATCCATATACAGTGACTACTCGACTGCCTCTAAAAATGGCAGGCTTTCATCAGGGGAGAGGATTTACATTTACTCTGCAGTCAAACAGCAGCTGATCAGTGTTCATAAACAATACATAGTTGGTGTATGTGCTTCAACAGATTTCTACTTGCAGACTTCAACTCATTTTGTCTCTGTAGTTTTACCACTCCCAGCTGTAGAAGACAGAGAATATTCATTTTCTCCAGTTAATGCTTAATTTAATTATACTTACGATCATTTTCAAAATGAGTTTGCAGTATTCTCAAGATCCTCTCCACTTCTTTTTCTGTAGCTTCTTGATGAGACTCCTCCATTTTTTTTAACTGGAAAAAAGAAACAGAACTTCACCTCAAATAATGGGTGTTGAATTACCAGAATATGCTAAGGGCCTCTTTTAAATGTGTGACATAAAAGTTGAATTTTTCTTCCTACACGCAACATAACAAACACTTATGCAAACATAAGACAACATTGAAGAGCTTTAGGGTTTAATGCCCATCTTACAATATCAATCTGAAAGGCCATGGCTTGTATGTTTTGAGCCTGTGTACAGGTGTACACTTACTTTTCAGTAGCTCTGGGGAGTTGGGTTACACAGTGCTATAGTCTGTGAGTTTAATGAAGATGATCATTTATAAGCAACCCAGAAACCCTTCAGCTCCTCTTCTTCCCAGTACAAACAGTAACAAATCCTTTCTATCACTATTTGGATTGAGTAGGCTGCCTCTAAAAAACGATGATCAAGTATTTGCCTCTATATCCTGGCATTATCACAGCCTGAGCTTCCCTGTAACAACATGGTTTATGTTTGCAAAGTTTCAGATGTAAGCCTCTCTCAGTATTCCCAGACTTGCCTTTCTGCCAGCGTATGACACAAAGAATAAGAAAACAGAAAGCAGAAAAAATAGTGGTTATGTGACCTAATTAGCTTGCTGCCATTATAGACATTTCAGTGCAAATGCCACACCCTGTAAGACACTCTCTAAACAAAAATGGAAACCACGCTAATGTAAAGAAGTTTCTTTTTTTGTTTCCTTTCAAAGCAAAAGGCAACAGAACATGTAAGCTCATAACTTGAAAAATCAGTTTGTAAACCCTATTTCTGAAAAAGAAATTGGTCTGTAAATCCGATTTCCTTCCACTCAGTGAAATACTGCAGCCCACACAAAACAAATCAAGAAGCCTAATAATGAAGCCTGAATCCTTTAGTAGAAGCTCAGAAGAAAAGGGGCTGATGTGTGTGTCTCCAACTCCAGCTGGATGGCTGTGGAGCCAACCAAGGATTGTGGGCTTACCAGCCAAGGAATGCTGGTAATAACCCACTCTGAGAAAGAACAGGATATAGCTGGAGAAAGAGCCATATGGAGGTAGGGAGGCATTTTTTTGGGACAAACGTCCTTGTTCTGGCTCCTGGAGATAAGCACAGCACAGCACAAGCATCTGTGAATCTTGGGTGCTCCCTCCCCCTTAAAGGTGGGACGTCAGAAGTACTACACAGTTCATAGTAACAAAACACAAAACAACACAAATTGAAAAATTTAGAAGTCTCTTGTAATAACTGCAAGAACAAATGGTTAATAAAGGCAACACTTTACAAACCTGAGCAGGCATTGCCCGTTCTGCTTTTCCTCTGCTAGCTTTCTTCTGCCTCTCAATCCGTTGCTTTGGTACAGGAGGCTCAGACTTGAAAGATCCCATCCTAACCAAAATACAAAGAACACATCCATGCAAATCTGGTGTACACTGTATGCTTAGGAATCTTTATACTGGGCAGTGGATCTCCTCAAGAAAGTGCAAAGTGCTGACTGATACCTAAAGATAAAGCTTCATCACATTTAGAGATTTCTGGAAAGAACCAGTCCCAAAAGTTGCTCCCAATATGTTGACAGCCTCATACCTTGTTAACACTGCTGTGACCTCAGATTAAACTCAACTCAAGCCCAGGGCATCAAAGATAAAAATCAATTAAAGCCATTATCTTGAGCTGCAGTACATACTGTTTCCTTGAAGAAACTTACATGTAGTGAAAAGTAGGTGCTCTTCTGAAGTACTTGGGAGCTTCTTCTCCCATTGTCTGCCAGGCATCGCTAGGTAAAAAACCGCCTGGAACATCCTCAGAGTCATCAGTTTCTTCCACTTCTGTGCGATTTATACCCATGAAGGTCAGCTACAAAAGAAAAAAAGGGCAATAAAACTTCACTGAAGAGGTAAACCAGTGGACACATTCATGGTGAAACACTGTATTGTGGTGTTTGCCTGATAAATTAGCATTTAATACCACTGCCTAAGAACTCTGACTTTCCTGAGGATACCATGAAAACAGATAAACACTCAAATTCGCCCTTGTGTCCAGCAAGCAATGAAAGAAAGTCATAGGCAAACAAAACTGCTTAGATTCCAACACATTTTCAATGACATACAAAGTAGCAGAACATTACTTTTATTGCACTTTAGAGCTCAGATGTTTCAGTTTTTGAACACCACACACTCCCACGAAGCCCAGCCCCTCAAATACCATCGAACTTATCTGGCCTATCCCTGCATCCACCAGTCCACACTAACCCAGGAAAAACTTCAAATTGAACTTAATGTTTTTTATAGACTTGAGCAAACACTCAAGATTCCTTGTTGATCTGCTGTAACAAAAGAGAGCAAACAGACAACAGCCTGCTTAAAAGCTGTTCTGAACTGACTCTTCCACCCAGTCACAGTACAAAGAAACAAACTGTCCAGTCTGCAAACATTCAAGTCATCCAAAGTCCCATTTCATGTCGGTGACACAGGGCCTCAAGAACTCTACCCAAAAACATAGAAACCAGTGGACAGGATAAAGAAACTACTTTTCTACTGAGAAACTACACAAGAGTGGCTGAAAAAAATGCAGAAGACTTTAAGAGCATGAACTGACTGAACTGTGATAAAGCAGCAGCAGTGAAATAATGGGGGGGGGGGGGTGTGTCTGCATTTTAAGTTAAATTTTCTGCTATGGCAAATGCTTAATATGTAGTTTAAGACAATTAACAACAGTAACCAGAAAGTTAATCAACGAAATTCATAGGAAAAGCATTAAATTCCATCAGAACTGCCTGACAATCTGAGGCTTTATGGTTCTGTAACAAACAGGACAAACCCGCAGCAGAAATGTTGGCAAATTCAGAGCCTGGAACTTACCAAATCTTCTGCAAATGCTGTTGAATCAAATGCTGACATCTCCGAGTGTAACTCATTGGCCTTCTCCTTCCCTATATTGGATGCTATAACAAGAAACTGGGCATCCAGTGCAGCCTCTCGTGCACGGCAAACTGTAACAGAAAAGATTTTATGGTAATTAATATGAAATTGTCACAAATCTAATAATCAGATTCAGCATAGGGACTATCCTGGCTTTAGCGATTTGGAAGTGCTTTTATTACAGTGACCTCTATCCTTATAATAATATTTGCATTTTTAAAAAAGGAAAGAATGACAAACCATGGAAAAGTAACATGTGATCTTGAAGAACAAATGCATTTTTTAATTGACGTTTTCCACCTTTCCAAGTGAAATTAACCCCTCTACTCTGATATCTTTTATGTGTACTACTCACATACATTGTTCCAGTGAATCAAAATAAAGCAGGGAGTATTTCTAAGAGCAAATAAACTGTAATGACACTTACTTTATCACATCAACTTACTCAACCAATCTTCAACTTAACATATCTATTTTGAGCTATATAAAAATTCTGAGAAAGTACTTGGATCTCAACTTCACTCTTGCCCTCTTTTGTTTGCAAGGCTTCATCACCTCACGCTTAGCCAAACATATTGATTAAAGACCACAGAATTTGTTTTACCTCCATCAAAAAGTTTATTGGCTTCTTCCAAAGCTTCTGTCAGCCTGTTGCTTTTTGAATTCAGCATAGCTTCTCGATTTTCTGTGGGAAAAGACACAAAGGAAATCCTGAATTACTTATACATAGAAGCACTGAGAAACACTGCACTTGTTTGACCCTGACTGGAGACCAGGTGCCCATCAGAGCTCCACCACTCCCCTCCTCAGCTGGACCAGGGAGAGAAAATAGAACAAAAAGCTCATGGGTCTAAATAAGGGCAGGGAGAGATCACTCACCAATTACCGTCACAGGCAAAACAGGCTCGACTTCGGGAAATTAGTGGAATTTCCATGAAAGAAACAAACCAGCCCCCAAAACTATATGCTTGGTCACTTCTATAAACAGGGTGGGTCACCCATAAACTGCACTGCAGCCTCTTGTAGCACAACTGCACAAATTTATCAAGTATTCCGAGAACAACTAATCCCACGTGTTGCTGAACTTGGCAGTGCTACTCACACAACCACGGCCACGTTTTTGTGAGGAAAATGGCACAACTGAAATGCACATAGCAGAAGGACTCACACACACCTGTCTGGAGAGATACTAAAAACTACACAGCATTTTTTGGAAGGTCCAAGAATAACTTTCTGGTCCAGGCACATAATGGTACCTGCAGTTTCAAACTAAAACTCAGACACCACGAAAGCAAAACTAAAGGATTTCGGTGCGTGTCCAGGTCTAAAGCTGACAGTTCCCCTGCACCAATGTATTCACCACATGCGGGTTAGTGCAGCCAAATCCCTCGTAACCTCACTATCCCTGGGGATGCAGGAGACCACAGGACAAGGGGGAATAGCCTCACACTGAACGAGAGTAGGTTTAAATATCAGGAAGAAATTCTTCCCTGTAAGGGTGAGGAGGCCGTGGAGGCACAGGTTGTCCAGAGAAGCTGCGGCTGCCCCTGGATCCCTGGAAGTGTCCAAGGCCAAGTTAGGCAGGGTTTGGAGCAACCCGGGACAGTGGAAGGTGTCCGTGACACGGCTGGAACGAGAATAACTGTAAGGTCCACTCCAACCGAACCATGATTTCGCGATTCCACGCTTCCTGGGAGTCGAATTTCGATCTAAGGACAAACTCAAAGTATCGGCAGCCCAAGGAACCGGGAGCTGCCAGGAACGCTCCCACAGTTCCCCACACGCCCAGGACCGGCCGCCAGCCCCGGAAGCCCCCCCCGGCCTCCAGCCCGAACCCCCCACCCGCATCCCCGGAGCTGCCCCCGCTGCCTCCTTACGCTGCACGGTGGAGATGAGCTCCCGATACTGGCTCCGGATCATCCTGTTGTGCTCCCTGTCGTCGCCCTCGCCGATGTTCAGCTGCCGGA
>VZRS01000677.1:823283-853057 GCA_013398055.1 Ifrita kowaldi
GGTGCGTGAAGCCCGGCGCGGGCGGGGCCGCCGAGGCCGCTCCGCTGCCGCCTCGGGAGGGCGCTGCGGGCGCGGAGACCCGCGGGGCGTGAGGAGGGAGGCGGAGACAGCCAGCACCTGAGGGGAACGGGGGGGAAATGAGAAGTAACGGGGCGCTGCACTTGTCCCAGCGCCTCTAATGCATGGGTTTGTTCATGGAAATGCCTGCCTTAGGCACTGAGCAGGGATCTGTGCTCTGGCAAATGGAAAAAATCATAGAGCCTAAGAATGGCTTGGGTTGGAAGGGACTTTAAAGACCATCTAGTTAGAATCATGGAATCATCAGGGCTGGAAGAGACCTTCAGGATCATCCAGTCCAAATGCCTACCCAGCACTGCCACTGTAACCCCTAAACCACAAACCACATCACCCAGCTCCTCTTGAACACCTCCTGGGATGGTGACTCCACCACCTCCCTGGGCAACCTATTCCTAATGCCTGAGCACCTAAACAGTGAAAAAAAAAATAAATTCTGATATCTAATCTGGATGTCCCCCATCTCAGTTTAGAGCCATTTCCTCTGGCCCTCTCACTGCAGGCACGGCAGAGCCAGGTCCCATCTCACTGCACCCTCCTCCAAGTCAGGGACTTGTGCGCAGCAGTGAAGTCCCCCCGAGCATCCTTTTCTTGAGACTAAAAACACCCAGCTCTCTGAGCCATTCCTCAGAAGAGTTCTCTGGAAACTCTCCAGCACCTCAATGTCCTTTTTTTTGCAGTGAAAGGCCCAAAACTGAATGCACCACTCAAGGCATGGCCTCACCAATGCCAAGAACAGGGGCATGATCTCTTCCCTGGTCCTGCTGGCCACACTACTCTCGGTACAGAGGATTCAAATGAATCCCAGAAAATATAAATCATCACACTTAGCCCTTCATTGCGGATTAATACTATTATGTTGTTCTAATTATTGTGGTGGGTTTTTAAAGGTGTTTTTGGGAGTATTTTCTAAAACATCTTCATATATCATCTTGATTCAGTATATAGACATGGATCTACTTCGGCTTCCCCAAACCAGTACTTCAGCTGGACTACAGAACTGCAGCTATGCACAAGCCATCTTTCAAAATATATGTTTAAAATATGTAATACTTCAGTAGAACATTAAAGAATGATATTTGAACTCTTGAACAATTTTCTGGTTTTTGTGTGACTTAGTAGAGTGCTGTCAAATTTGCATTGCAAATTCAATATGAGTAATTCACTTTTGAATGCTGACACAGAAAGGCTCATGAGAGAATCCAAACAAGACTGGGACCCATTGTACACTGCAGTACACAAACACATGGCAAAAAATATTCAGGATGCAAATACAGGCTTAGCAAATGTAAGTTACAGTTTTTAACTGTCATCTCACTACTATGCTTAATAGAAACTCAACATACTGCAATATTGCAAGACATTGCCCTGCATTTTTATTTCAAGAGTTCTGCTTGTCCAGATGATCAGATTTCTGCTTTATTTTGTCTCTATATCAATTGTTACTGTCAACAGTGAAAATGGTAAGTGAAGAAATTGTCCTACATGCCATTGATTGAAACACTTTCCAATTGTCTTTACTCACCAAAGCTATTTTTTGTCTGATGTTCATTCCGTTCTCATCCATGCATATCCACAAAACTTTATTCTCATTGAAATGAGAAGACTCACATGGAGGAATCCTAAAATAAACATTTCAGATCTATCAGGAGAGTTTCACTGTGTGCAGATTTCACCATTCCCTCTTTTGGTCCTCTCAGAGTGCAGAAATGAATGTAGAATTTCTGGCATTTAGCAGCGGATCGCCAAATGAATTCTAATTCCTGACCTTGTATATACCATGATCATACAGGTACTGTGTTTCAGCAAGCAAAACACAATCTCCACTGTCATCAAATACAGAGCAATAATGTGGTTTTTTTGTGGTGCTGAGCAGTGAATTTCAAGTGGGGGGTTCACTGTGCATCTCAGTTTAGGAATGGCCCAGCACACTGGTTCTCCTATCTAGAGCTCTTAAAGTGTGGATCTGCCATTATTCCATTTACTATCAAATCTAATCACTTGTCCAGCTTTGAAAATTGGTCTCCTGATGTGAATATCCCTGATTTGCCAGCAGATATTCCCAGGCACTAATGGAAGAAGAGTCAGCTTTAAATGAGACAGTTTAGTCACTGCCCAGGAGTGTTTCTTATGATTTTAAAGCACAAACCTTTTGTATTTCCATTGAATACACCAAAATAAATGCTCCTGTTCAGGATGAAGAGATAAAGCAAGAAATTAGTTACCTAGAAACATGGCAACACAGGACCTGTTGCCCAGTGATGGCTGTTCCTGATATAAAATTAATCCTGGTGATCTGAAACGGGGCCTGGACTAATTGAAAACATCAGAAATAAAACATCTGAGATACTTGGCATTCAGCTGCCAGCTCTGCAAGCAAACACAGATGAGGGGAAACTCTTTTAATGAGTGTAGCTAATTTTAAAATTTTGTTTTAGCATTGTAGAAGTGTAAATTTGTATACTTGGTTCTTGAAGCAGCTTTTATTTCTGTATTTACAGATAATCCTGTGGGAGGTGAAAATCTGGCACCAGATATTCCCTCAGCAGCATGGATCAGGTTACAGCCCATCACATCACAGTATACATTGTGCCTGTCTAAGAAAGTATTTTCAGAGGAATATGAAAGAACAATTATTAATAGAACTATGAAAAAAACTGGGGTCTAGTTTGGTGAGATGTCAAGGAAAAAGTCCTGGTAGGATCAAACCTTTGCTGGCAGCAGAAACCCTTTCTTTTTAAGGACTTGGAAGGTTTCATTACGTGAAAGGCTTGACATCAGGTTGCTACAAAAACGTGTGAAGGTCATGCTGCTGGAGACCAAAATGCTGAAAACCTTCCACTTTTTCCCTACAATTAAACAGCAATGTAGAAAAATAAAATAAAATAAAATCTTTACAAGAAGGAGCAGAAAGTATATATATGTATCAATGATGCCTCAGAGTGGAGAATAGCAAGACAGCTGCAGCCTTGGTGGTCCATCCAGCATATTTTGAATGGAGGAACAAACAAATTAAAAGCAAATGTGGAACAATGTCAGATTTTTGCAAAAGCAGAAAGCTAATTAGTGTTCTGAAGATTTGTGCACGTATTTTGCATGGTAATTTTTTGGACATAAAAATTTTAATACACTAATAATTTCTGTATTCACAGAAAATCCATAAATTCACTCTTTTTATAGCAGTCTCTAGAAATTATCACATCTTAGACTTTGCCAACACCATGTGAAAAACTGACTTAAACCTGAGGACTTTGGGGATAGGTTTAATCCTATCCCAGGAATCATTTCTTCATATCTTGTGCTGATGTGGCTGTATTTATATTTATGTTTTTAAAGGCCTGTAACTCACAACCTATTATGAAAGCAATGTTTTTTCCTTTCTGTACTAGTGTATTCCAAGGGAGGATTTTCCAAAAGCACCACGTAACTGGAAACATGCTGTGCTTAAAAGATATTTCTGTGATTGGTGTGGGTTTCCTATTGCAGTGATGTGTGCTTTGGGGGTTTATGGTTGAGACAACTCTCTGCTGAAGTGGCATGGGTTGATTCCCTGAAAGGCTCACACAAAAATACCTTCTAACTTCAACCACTCCATTCAAACCAGTGGGCTGAAAGCTCCAGCTCATCCCATGTGGGAAGAGACAAAGCTGCATTCCCTCCTTTCTGCCCATGTGGGCAAGAGAAAACTGAACACAGGCAAAGGGATGAAGAATGGAACAGAGGCAGAAGACTTCTCTTTCCTTCTCTTCATCCTGCCAGGTAATTTGCCAGCATTCCTAGGCTTTGAATGTTTATCCTGAGCTCCAGCAAGGCATTCCTTAGGAAATTTGCATAGCAGCGCTGACTTGCAGTGGTTTTCTTAAGGCAGCTGTCACTTTCAGCAGTGCTGTTGTTATTTACATTTGTCACGTGCTAAATTGATCCATTTTCCCAGCCTTTGCTTGCGAGGTCAGGTGAAAGGGACAGCCTGATACGTGGATGTTACAGCCCTGGAGTGAAAAGCCAGAGAGCAAAATTCCAGTTACATTGGTTTAACATGGAACTTGTCCCCCTGCCTTACGCGATCCATAGCCCAACAACAACAACGACAGTGCCAGCGTGCTGCACCCAGTGTACAGGACCTGTCCCGTGTCATTCCCATCCTGCAACTGAGAATTCCTGTGAAGAACTGGTGTGTCATAGCCCCACAGCTCCCTGGGTCAGATTCCTTACACTTCATAGCTCTCCAGCATAGTGTTCTCAAACATCAGCCAATTCACATTAATAGAACAGTTTCATGTGATCCAGGGAGAAAGGGGATCCACACACCAGCTAGGAGTGCAGGAGTGCAGAAGGTTATAAAAATCAGGGACAGAGTGGTGCATTTTCATTTTTAGTCTAGAGGAAGATTAGGTAAGTAATTTTTTATTAGTTCTTTAAATTTAAAAATGTCTAGACTCAAAACAGTTTCCTAATTATGTTTTAGACATTACAAAAAGGCAGAGGGAGTGCCTGACAAGTAAAAGAATTTTTTTCTCTGTACCAGAAGAGTTTCTCCTTTGAGGTTCTATAGTTTCATGATCTCTTGTATAACTTGTTTTACAGTCCCATACCCTATATAGTATGCCTACAGGATGATGTCTTGTTTAGTCAGTATCTCTCTAAAACCAAGAGACTGATCATAAATGTTCATGTCCTAAAATAGCTGATTTAAAAACAAGTTACAACGTTACAGACTGTCATAACTATTTGCAAATGCCGGAGTTGTTAAATGTGGCTCCCTTCCACTTGTTCTTTTTTTTTTTTTTTTTTTTTGCAGAAACAGTTCTAAGGGTTTGTGTCAGAAAGGATTGCTTGTTGTTTTTAAGTTGCCATGTAACAACAAGAATGTGCGTTTCTCATGCAGAATTTCAGGGATGAAATGAGCTGGCTGCTCACTAGACAGATTATGCAGATGTTTGATGATGTTCTTAAGTGGGAACTGTCTAGGATGTTTTGTCCTTTCATGCATAGCAAAGTTTGTTTCAGGCCGTAAAACACAACACTGAGCAGTTGTAGGTACAATATTGCCTCTGGTGACCCAGAACTTAGAGATCTTCAGGCAGCTGAAGTCACTTCTAGTCTTACCCACTAGGAGAACTAATTAGATCAAAATAAGATTAGCAAAAATTTGATTATGTTACTGTTTTTAACGCTGATGACATTGTATTGAAATCTGTTGTCAGTGTGCCATGACCAGTTATTTCTGGATTTTATTATTGAACAGGATTCATATTATCAAAATGTTTTGGAAACTGTTTTCCAAGTTTAAAAAAATAGGTTTATCTTCAGGCAAAACCAACAATCTTATTGACAGAAACAGGATTACCATGGCAGGCGTGCTTCTATCTGTATTATGAAGCAGATATTTCCTACAAAATCTGATCTTATCTGAAAAATAGAGTTTTGTCCTCATGATTCAGCTATTCAGGATCAAGCTGCTAACTACCTAGGAGTAGACTTTTTTCCCTTTACAGAGTCCAAAAGATGGGTTAGAAACCTGCTATACATGTAGGAGTTAAAATAAAAATTCCACCCCTTCATGTCAAAATGTTTTCATTATAGATTCAAAGATTAATTAAATGTTAATACATAGAATCTATAAATCTTGTTTTAAAGGGATTTTGGACAGGAAAAAGTGCTGGTAGTTGAGCAGAAAAGTCAGATGGGCCTATGGGTGGATGATCTACTCCTCATTGGCTTAGTTTTAAGTAAGCTGACATCTGCATCTGCATCTGCATCACATCCAGACATTTTTCAATCTCTAAGGCAGAGTCCTGTGGCAATGACAGGCTTGGGTATCCTGGCCTAAGGAGATCAGTGAGCACTTTGCACGTGCTCCTGAATGTCCTAGTTAGTGTTTTTCATCGAGCATTTTAACAATCTGTGGGAAGAAACCTTGTCTGGGGAGAAGTCAATCTAAGCTGATCTGAGCTACACTGTAGTTGGGTTTTTATCACTGAAGTCTATAAGAAGTCTGAAAAGAGTAACAAATTACCCAACTTCTATGATCTAGGCTTAAAGCTAAATGAAATCTTAAGTGCAGTTAATTGATTCCACATTTAATTGCAGAAACTAATGGTTTGAAGAGCTGCACTGCTGAGAGCCCGGATAAGAGTAGAGCCATCAGAGATTATAGTTTTTATTTTTCTTGACATAATCCTTTTCAAGTACTGTGTTCTAAAAATCCCATGGTGAAACAAAGTTTGATTTAAGTTCTGTATGTTTGCATTAGAAGCTCTTTAATGCAGGATCCTATGAAAATACAGCAGTTGGTCAAGATCCATACACAGAATATACAAGCCTCAGCAAGCTTGACAAAATACTGAACTATTTATTCTTGCCAAATTAAATTTGTCATTAAATTCTAGTTAGGACTTGACAGACTCATTTACTTCCCTGGTTTCCCAGCAAGCATAAGATCCAGCCTGCACTCTTTATTCTTGGTCAAACCCAAGGTTCAGCCAGCTTTGAGCCCTTGCAAATGGAATCAGATATTTATATTTATTTGCTTCATGTGTAAACAGTAGTGTGCTGCAGGGAGTTTTGTAGGACTTTAATGGGTCTGTGCATAAATAAAAGGTAAGAATGATTTATTTTATTATCTAGATGAAATCTGCTTTTCTAAGTAACCAGAAAAGATTTGCTGGTTCATGGCAAACTGACTGGGTGAAAAGAGGTTTTCTTGCTACCAAAACATAAAGTGATTAATGCAGTGCTAATATTTTTGTTTTGATATGAACAGCTGCCAAATTTTCTACAGGAATATTTTAGAAGGGAACAAGACCAGTGTAATTGTGAGTCAGAAGGCAGGATGATGAGATAATCTCCCTAGAAACAATGAAATAAACCAGAAAACTTCATCAGTGAACCAACACTATAGATGTTTCTGCAGAATAAATCTGAGGAATTGACCAACTTAGACAAAAGAATTCTTTGGTAAATATGATTTCCGAACATTTTGTCCCATTCCCAAAATGTGTTTCCTCCAGCAGACCTGTAAGAAATATAGCTCTTTTGGGGAGATACTAAAATAGGGAAGGATTTGTTCCTCAGCTCTGTTTTCTGTGATTCTGTGAAGTGTCAGCCAAACAGCACCATTTCTGTGCACTGAAGGTTCACTGTCAGATTTTCACAAACCCTCCAAAAGAGGCAGAGAGGATCCTTCTAGATATTCTGAAGCACAAACAATTTTTGTGTTGACAAACTGACATCGTGAGCAAGTCCTGGTTGAAGCCAGAAACACAAAGATTGCTGCAGTAAGGGAAGGGGAAAAAAAGTACAGAGAAGCTGTTCATGAGTATCAAAATCCCAGTTTTTACAGCATGGCTTAAAAAATCTGCAGGTTTTGACCTCATCTGCCTAGATTTTAATGTGTTCTGTTTTGTTTTTAGCATGAATTCTCCAGCACTTCAGGGGGATGTGTGTGCTCCATTATGCAAAGCTGTCAGTTCTAATACAACTGTGATTTGAGCTATTGCCTGTATTTCTGTGTATGTGTCTGTGGTTTATATCTACAGCATATTGATACCATTGAAACTGCAGTAATTACTAATATCTGCTGGGATAAGTTGCATGCCTCCTTTTTACACTGCCTGTTACTCACAGTTTCCATCCAACTTGCAACTGTAAAATGAAAATTACACTTAACCACTTTCTTGATGAGAAAGACCTGATTTTACCCACACTTTTGGAGCATTGCGCAGTTTTATTGAACCCATATGAAAATCTCTGCGTGATACAAGGGGCAGGAGGTTTAAATTCATGGTCTACATAAAGTGTGGGGGGTGGTTCAGTTTCTGTGGTAGACTCTTAAATCATTGCAATGCTCACACCAAGGGGTGAAGTGTGTCAGGACCACTGACCATGGAAATATTCTTGCATTCTAGTAAACGAGCCTTAACATTTCTTAATTGTCCTACGTGCAATATTTAGTTCCTGCATGAAGACTCACCAGCCCAAAACAAGTATTTCAATCATGGCACTAATAAGCCATTTCTACTGGTAAAAAGATTTCAAGAGTTTCAGGAATTATGCTTAAGCCTTTTGCACTAATATATCTCATAATATGATTTTGTGGCAAGTTCTGTTCTTACATATGAAGTTTAAAGAAGTTGACTTAATTGAGTCAACCTATGATTATCACACTGCAGAAAAGATTACTCATTTCTAGATGCACAGGAGTTCACCAAGTACTCTTTAAGAGTTTACTCATACAAGAAGATTCACATTTGGGTACAAGAAGAAACCAGTCTTTATCCACGTGAACCTTAAACTGGACAAACAATTGTAGGCCTTATTTTGTGCTCATTCCACTGACTCGAAATATGGTTAATATCCACTTATTATTAGTGACTGGTACCTAGTTGCCTACATGCTGTCCTGGTTTCCTGTTTAAAGTAGAAATTCTATATATTCAGTATTACAATCCCTGCTTAAAAGTGCCAGCGTAGTGCATAATTATGTGTAACAACTGTTTCGTGAGCCTGGTCTCCAGGGAACCCTCCCCAAACCAAAACTGAGATTGAGTTAAGGTACTGTAAAGCCTGCAACTAACATATTCCTTAATGCTGATGAAATGCCGATGAAAAAATACACCTGTAAATTAAGAGTGAACTTCTGAAACTGGATATTGTTCATATTAGTGGAAAGTGAGAGCATGAATATAAATAGTGGAGACCCAGCTGGAGAAGGCAATAAGTTATAAGAGTTTAAATCTGTCATTAGGTGAAGCTGATCAGGTTTAGGTCTGTCAGAAGGATGAAGAGTTGTGCCATCTGTAACAACAGTGAGCAGCTTAGGTAGCTTTATCTCCACCAACCACCAGGGATCACCAGGACCACTTCCCACCAGCACAGCGTTAGATCATCTTCTAAAAAAACCACTGCCACAAAGGCAAACATCAAACCCAGTCTGGAGGGGAATCATTCAGTTCAAGCACCATTTGTTGTCACCAGGTCATCATAAATACCTGAGGGACTGGCTTTAACTGACTTCTTGCAATCTTGTTTTGCAATTCTGCTTAGTTGAATCAAAGGAATCAGGGAGAAAATAGGCTTCTAATTTACATTCAGCTTTAGCATTAATTCATTGCATTCGTTTTAAACATTGAAACAGGTATGAAACTATGGTAATGTCAGTAAGGAAGCATTCTCATTATTACACAATTATTATCCTTCGGAAAAAAAGCACATAAAATTATTTTAGCCTTACTGTTGTTTTGTTGGGGTTTTTCTATGATATATTTGAGGATACCTCTGTGATGTTACTCTGCACAAAACTGCTCTTGGCTGACCTTACAAATGAGCCTGAGGAAGCATTTTGGTCCTGATTAGCCTTGAAATGCGATGGAGTCTTTTTGTGCAGGGCTAGATCAGTACAACATGCTTAGAAAAGTCCATAATCCAGGACATATTTCATGTAAAATATAATCTGTTCTTTTAGAACAGCGGTGCCAAATCAAACCAGTAATCATCTTCATTCTGTAGTGTTATTCTGAGGGCTGAACACCGGCTGTACTTACCTGCTTAGCCCAGGATTACACAACATTTTAATGGCCTGATCACTCAACTCCCCTGTGCTTCAATTTCTGCTTTTCTAAAATGTCAGCAGTGTTCTCCTGCTTTGTGATTCAGTGAGGAACTCGCACAAGTAATCCAGCTAAATGCTTACAGTACATCTATGTGTTGAGCTTACTTAATCTAACTATTTTCAGGCTGCAGAAACTCAACAAATTTAGTTTCAAAGTAAATACTTTTTCAGCCAAATTCAGGAATCTTTGGAAACAAGGATTCATGCCTTTATGAGCGCTGTCTTGACTACAATTTCAGAGGTCAGTGACTCAGTTCCCAGAGTTAGTCCTGCAAAAACCTGATACACTTGCTTGGACTAGAATCTGAAATCTAACCCGTCTGTCTATAAACAAGTTGTCTTGATGTGCAGCTCTCCTGAGAGATTTATTTTCACAGCCTGCTCTCACTACTGATAAAACAGCATTTCTGGAGTGACATTATTGATCACTGCTCAATATACAGTAGCTGAGTTTACTACAATCTAATTTATTCTCACCCATGGATCAAACAACTATCACGAAATTACAAAAAACAGCCTCAGGCTAACTGAGGATGAAGGATATAATCTGCATGAGACATCTGCATTGATATCTATGTAATATGTAATACATGCATGTGTGTATATGTGTGACTGTGTGGTACATGGTTATGTACCTGTGTTGTGTCAGCAGAAAGAAAACCCATAAACATCCTCCCCTCAGCCCAAGGAGAGTCTCTGAGTGCTGGAGGCTTTCCAGGAGCCCGAGAACGAGTCCTCCTCTCCTGGGATTTTTGTGTGGGCATGGAGGGTGTGTTAGCACAAAGCCCAGAAAGCAGCTGCAACCTGCCAAATCTGACATGTCAACACACACCTCAGGCCAGGAAAGTGGGAGATTAAATACTGCGGCCATCCACACTGAGGGAGAGACAGTTGCTGACAGCTGGTTCAGACCCCACAGCTAAAGCAGAACAAACAGGAAGGAACCCCTTCCCCCCTGAGCAGCTCTAGATCTGCCTCTTCCCCGCCATTCCCATCAGATCTCAGAAAACCAGACCCTGTGGCAACTCTTTGCTCTCCCTTGCATTTCCGCTGAATCTCCTGGATAAAGGGAGGGGAAAAAGAGGAAAGCACGAACAGAAGAAACAGGTAAACTCAGAGGGGAAAGCAAGAAAAATGTTTGAAGGAGGAAGGACCCGAAACGAGGCAAGAAATAATTCATGTTGTGATGCATTCTTCCCAGGCCCTCCATGTGCCTCTAGGCACGTTAAGCCAACTGATCCCCACCTTGTTTCCTCCTCTGTCTCACATAACATGGATTTTTGTCTCTCTGAGTTGTGTCCCACCATTCCCAGTGCTGAGACTGGACACCAGAGCAGGCAGACCAGCTCAAGGAGCAGAGAGCAGGTTCTGAAAATCCACCCCTCACATCAAAACTCCCACCACTGCTTCCAGAATTTATCCCCGAGTCAGAGTTATGTTCTTCCTGCCTCAGCTGTGAGATTTAGGATCAGGAATTCCTCACTTTGAGTGAATGACTATTTGCATTTAGAGTGTGAAAACACATGTAAACTTTGTCAAGGTAACTATGGACCTGAGTTATACAGTCATACATGTCTCATAATGCAAGTATGGGGGAGATATTGTTCATAAATCATCAGCAGCTGTTTATAAAAGGCCAGCAGTAATAATAAGGAAATATTTTGCAGTCCTGCACAATGATAGGCACAGATTGACCAGGTGAGCTATGTAGATCAGCCTCCCCTGTAGTTCCCGAGCCCTATTAGCTGGTTGTGGTGTTCAGGACTTTAACAGGAATCTCTATCCAGCTCTCCATAACTGGAATGTGCAAGTGGACATGGAGAGAGCACCAGTGCCACTGCACAGAGCTCTGTGTTTCGTCTGAATCCACAGCCTCCCCACTGACTGAAATGCTGCATATGGAATCTGGTGAAAAACTGCTGGTATAAATGTGGTTTGGAAAGGGAAATGTTCCAATACTTGGATATTCCTATTTGGATCATATATATTTCATGAAAAACTTTTGGCATCACTTTTAAGGACTAAGCCCTATGCAGTACTTTGACATCTGCAACCAGTGCAGCAGAAGGGAAAGTACGTGACCTGAAAACATTTAATACTCAACATACCAGGGAAAGCTTCTTGAGATTCACAGATGTAGGCACTGAGCACCATTTTGCACACCCTGAGGTGGCCATGACATCCTCATGGGACTGGCAGATAAAACACAAAATTTATCCGAGACCCATGTCTTCCAGAGAGGCAGTTAAGTAGGCTACAACAGAATCACACTTAAGATTCCCATAATAACTTTTATTTACTATTGTTTGAAACTATAGAGTATTAGGAAAGTTCTGTTAAGAGCCAAAATGACAGACTTTCTCTTTTCAGCTGGGAAAATATTACTAGATAGAAAGTAAAACAAGATTATTTAGCACCCCCATGTTTCCTTAGGAAGGGCACCTCCTGATGGAGGTTCCAGTAACATTAACTCAAATTCCAGCATAGGCTGGTAACTGGAGCATGCTGAGGAAGCCAGTGTTGACATCCTAGTTCTGACACTTGGTGAGCTTTTTAACCTTGGGCAAATCCATTAATCTCCAAAGAAATAAGTGTCTTCTTCTGCACTTTTTGTGCCATGAAACATAACTTAAACATCTGAAGGATGCAGGAGTGCCCTAAGTGCCACATGGGGCTGATTAGAAGCAATGGAAGTGTGCCATCAATTGGATTTTTCCAGGCCAGGTTGTCATCCTGACTGAAAATTAGCCAGAAATGGGAAGAATAATTTTTAACTTTCATAATCTGTTTTTAAAAACATGCTTTAGTCTCTTAGTGGCATGGTACTCAGTGTCCCTGTCTCTTTTCTTTCACACTTGTACATTAAGTGGGACACATCAGCCAAGGCTGGGCTGCATCCTCTGCTGTCCTCTAAATCTCAGTCCTACATGGGCTCAGTGATGTGATCCCCATAGGCACTTTTTGGTTTTCTTGGGGGAAGGGCACAAAAATACTATTTCACAACTCTCACAGAAATCCAGCTCAGCTTTCTGTTGCCAAGCGACATCACGGTCTTACAGCAGATCCAGCTGCTGATGTTACTAAGCAACATCTTTCCCATCAAGTTGAGCACTTGAAAAGCTTTACTTGTTTATTAATTCTATGATGGGTTATGGTCTCCCCTGCCAGATCTTAGTATTTGCTCTTCTAGAATTTGTGAGAAAGAAAAAGCCGAAGGACTGTCATAGGTCAGTCATTCTTGCAGATCTCCATGGTATTGTTGGAATATGCAGAAATTAAGAATGGTTTTGCACTATTACATCAAGATCAGAGTAAAATTCTGAACACCTCCCCTTTTTTCTCTTTCCTATGGGAAAAGCTGGTGTGTAATAGTATGCTCAGTGCTTCAGCACAGCTTTGAAATGCTTTATATGTAGTACCAACCATGTGAAAGTAAGGAACATAAAACATTTCATCTTATTTTGGCAGTATTTGTACCACAAAGTAAAATGACCTCAAACTAAATTGTCTTATATAAATACCCCAGGTAGCATGTCTTCAATATACAAGAATCTAATTTATCTGTATAGTGTGTGGTTGGTAAGTGTACCCAACACTGTACATGCTGGGATTAAATTTGATCACTCATGACAAATTATTTGGATCTCACTGAAATACCTAACTTGTTAACCCACTACATAGCTTACCTTTAAGTCTGAGCTGTATTTTCCCCTAGATTGAGCCTTCCAGTCCTCCTGGGTTAAATCCTGTATTGATCAAGCAAAGACAATCTCTCCCTGGATGAGCATGAAGAGTGGATGAGGAACCACAGGGGAAATTCCAGCAAACAACAGTAAAGCAGCCTGATGTGAGTATTTCTTCTCCCACCAGTTCAATCATAAAATCAAAGAGAATAAACAGAGACATCAGATCATGTGGAACTCTCTCAGAGCTGGTGGTTTACAATTCATACTGGGACAGGGCAGAAGATCAGCATCTGCAAAGGTGGGAACAACTTGGGACAGCTGGGACAGGAACTGAGTGAATCCCAATTTAGACACAAGAGTGGGTCAGAAAACTGACCCAAAGGTACAGTGCCAGTGATGTCAGTCAGTGTTGTTCTAGGCCCAGAGATCAGAGCTCAGGGTGGCTGTGTTGGTGTGTGTCACTGCCCTCATTTCTCAGGGCTCATGCTGCTGGCACCAGCGCAGGAGCTGCCTGTGTGGCTTTGCAAACCTTACACAGTTTAGCCAAACAGAGGGATTCTGCTTTGCACGTGTGGTGGTAAAAATACACAATCAGAAATCATCCTCTACTGATTACTGAAGGTCGTTTCCCCCAAAGTTTCTGCCAGACAATTGTTTTGCATGGCAGCTTCTTCACTTTCACTTTGTGGCATTTCCTGGCCTTAGTTTAGAAACAGAATAGCCCCAAATGTGAGTTCAGTTTGCTTTTATGAGGAAATAATGCAGCTAGCAGAAGTGAGGATGTATTACCAGGCTTGTGTTTTCCTGAGCTCCCACAGGATCCCTGCTCTTAAACTCGTGGCAGAGAGCCTAAACAAAAAACATTGCATAATTTGTTGTCTACAAGACAATCAACTGTGCAATGCCCCTGCTTTGTTTTATAAGGAAGAACACACCAAAATTTTGAATTGATGAGTCTCACATTTACTGGATTCTGAATCGGGCTGGAGAGACCAGAGAATGCTGGATCACCAACTTCATAAAGAAAAGAAAGATTTAAAAGGCAGGGCTATTCATGTAGCCCTTGATCTTGCAACTGTGCATTCCAGCTCTTCACAGGCTTCATGTTTCCAAGTCAGGAGTTTGTAGACCAAAACTTTGTGGAACAAAAGTCAGCAGACAATATATGGCTGCCCTATGAAATCCTGCCTTTTATTCATGTCAGATATGACTTTTCCATGCTGGATCCAGCAATGCTGCCCCACACTCTTCGAGGTGCAATAAACCCACAGTGGACCATTCCTTTGGTTTGCGGCACCAGAAACTCATTAATCCCTAGGAGTTTATGATAAATACTCTGTCTTTGGTTACCAGCTGTGTTTCTGAGCACCCCTTTGTGGAAGCATTGCTGGAACGGACAATCAGAGTCAATAATAACAATTAGCTCGCCCATAAACCAGTACTTCTTGCAACATCACATTTCAAAGGGTTTTTGTCACGTCTCCACCCTTCAGGATGATTAAATGGGAGATGATTTCACCATAACCTGAACAGGCACATCAACATTTGCTAGCAGGTATTTCTGACAGCTTTCAAGGGCAATACGAGAAAATGAAAAATGAGCTTAAACACATAAACAAACCAGAAAACAAAATGCAGAATAGATGCTCCCCCCAATACCAATTTTCCCTTGAAAACAACACATGCATAACTCCAGTGTATTATTGACACAGTCTCACTGAACAATTTCTGCAGTGCAAGAAGCGCTGCTTATACCACAAGCCAAGAAATGGTAGAAGTGAAATATGTTTGACCCAAAATTGGTGTTCTCTGGGGTTGCTTTTGTGAAAAACATTAGTTCTGGATTTATGGCATGCAGAGAGCCTCGGCAGCCTGGCAGGAGCAGGGGGAGGCCGGGCTGAGGAGGTGGAACTTGTTTTCTTTCTCGCCTGGGGTGGAGGCAAGTTGGTTGTTGAGCAGGTTCTGAAGGTGGGTCCCAGAGAGAAAGCCTACATTTCATGAGTCTGAGGAGAAGTAGGAGGAAAATCAGGCGAAAACTGGTGAGGTGAAGATGGAAGGAATGGCTTGAAGACATGCTCTGAAAGCATCACTGAAGCCAAAGGTGCCAGATAAATCCTGGAATGTAAGTGCAACGTTAAACATGTTGTTTGCTTTCAGGAAAGCAGTTGTTCAGCTCAAAAGTCTCTGCAGGCTGGACAGACCAATTTGGTACCACTGAGCTGTTTTTGAGATATGAAGTGTTCAAATAATTTCAATAATGACATGTAAATTGTGAAAGATACTATAGAAAGGTGATGAAGATTATCTTTTGGTTAACCTATGTTTATTTAATGGATGGATTTTTAGCATGTTTGTAATGTTTATTTGAAATTCTATACATATGATAAAGCACTTGTAGTTTGCAACCTAAGTAATGCTTGTGCATTGAATGATTTAAAAATAATGTATGTAAAAAGGATTACAGTAATGCTGTAATCTAAAAAATTACCTTAGCACTCTGCAATGTAATTCACACTTTATTATTATTACTATTATCGCTTGTTTCATTATTGGAGAATCTGTAATGTCTTTATTTCCTATTTATGACATTTATCTTCATTATTAAGCAGATGGTAATGTGAGAATTGTGTGAAAATTGGGAAATTTCATGCTCCAGGGAAAGAAAAGAGTGGGTAGACAATATGATACGATGTGTTAGTGGAGATTTTCGACAGCTGGCACTTCTGCTGTGCTCTTGTCATTTTCTACTTTGATTCCTGTGCATTTTAATGAAAAACTGTAAATAAAGAATTGTTATCTTTTAACTCAATCTTAGAGCTTAGGCCTCTATTAGCAGCTGCTGTCCATTACAGTCAGCATGGCTGAGCTGGTGCAGAAATGTTGACAGTGTATTATGCACTGGAGTGAATTTACTCTAAAATAAATAGGACAACATTGTGACATACATTGGCTAATCTATTTAAGAACTTGATAAATGCAAAATTTGTATTTTACACAATTATGTACAAGACCCCACCCCAATAAACTGGGCAAATCCACGGGGATTTGGGAGAGTTTCATGCACTCATTCCCCAGTTTATGTTATTACTGCAAGTGCTTGTGAGGGGACAGTTTAGAGAGATTTAACTTTCCAGGTGTTTTCACATGATGTCCACAGGGACAGAAAAAGATTTGGGAAGAGAGAAGCTCAGCAGGTCAGGGGAACAGAAATGCCACCATATCCACTCTTAAAGAGTTGTGCTGGCTGCTGAGGGAAGCACATCTCCATAGTGGAGTTATTCTTTCCCTCCTGTGCATTTAAACCTTAGTCAGCAGCTCTAACAGCGTGAGAATGTTTTATTGTATCAATACATACTTAAAGTATTGTAATCTTAATGTGTTGTCTTGGAACATTTCACTGGGCTGAGCCTGGAAAGATTTGTGTGTGTGCACTTTTCCATGATGGAGTACTTCATACTTAGGGAACAGTGATTTTGAAAATGTTGCATCCAGTCTTCAGCGCAGCTCAGGAGTGTTTTAAAACAGGACAGGATTTGGCAGCAACCTCAGCAGATAAAACCTCATGTTGCTAATTAATCACAGAAAGTGCAATCCTGGCCCCAGTGATTTCAACAGGAGCAAGTTCAAGCACCGCTGTATCCCCTGCAGACAATCAAGTTTAAACAGAACAAAGCTTAGGGGCACAACACCAAACTTCTCTCTGTCTCCCCAAGCCTGCTGTGAAGAAAAATAATACTTCAAGTTTTAAAAAATGTACTGTAGTAATAAATAAAAACATTCCTTAAAAGCTTGTATGGTTTCCTTGGCGTTCGAAGTGCAATCTCTCTTTTACAGCCTAACTTTAATGGAGTTTTTCTTGCCACATGCTGCAGACAAATCCTAAATTCTTTGGAAAACAAACCTGAAGACACTCTTTAACTTTCACCTATTCAGTCATACAATGAATACAATGATTTTCAATGCATGAGCCCCCAAATAAAATGTCTAGAAGAAGTGAGTGTCTATAAGTGAATCTCTGGTGTGTACTTTTACTATTGAGTATCCTTTTCAAAAAAAATATAGAAATGAAACATGCCTGGGGAGACACTTAACTCTAGACACTAGAACTGCTCAGAGGACTTTCTTGAAATTAAATAATTAGAGCTGAACTAGTATAAAACCAACAGTAATTATGGTAGGCAGATCCTGTTAAGTCTAAAGAGTGTGTTTAGAACACAATATTGTAACAGAATAATGCCTAAGAAGAGCTGGGAACGATGCCATTGATCAGGATAAAAAATCCATTTACTCTTTCTCTGAGTGCATTATTGAGTCTTGTTTGTTTCAGTGACAGTCAGGTTTAACACCTTGGTTCTGACAATGTGAGCAGGCAGCTCGGTCCAGGAATTTCTAGAAATAAAAGTGGTATGAATACAGTTAAAACAACAAGGTTTTCCTATGGACTGTCCATCCAAAGTAACTTTGGCAAGGAAAATGTCTGTCTGCTCAAATGTCATGGGATAATCCAGAAACAGAGTAACAGAGCTGAGTTACAAGGACTGTCTTTCAGCATAAGTGGAGCCAGTGTGGGGAAGACAGCAGAGAGACATTAGGAAATAAAAGCATTCAGAGTTCTTTTCCCCCAGTTTATGACTTAAAATCACTGTAAGGCTGAATGTCAGGAGGGGCAGCTGAGATCTCAGTCACACGGTGACTGAGATGACAGCCCTCCAAAATTTCCAGGGTTTTTTGTTGTTTTATTTTGATTTGGTTTTTTACAGCACATTAAGAGCTTTTTATTTTCTTCCAGTGATCTTTCTTTAGTTGCTGTGTGATCCTGGACATCAGAGTCGAGATGGGCAATGAGAACAGCAGTGCAGAGAATGAGGTGAGTGTGGCAGGGCAATTGCTTTTCCTTCCTTCCTAGCCTGGAGCAAACCTTACAGAAATTGCTTCCACGGGCCACTTACCCCACATTTACCTTCTGCTCCCCGTTACACTCATATTTAAGTGTCATTAATGGTAATTGAAAGCAACTTTGTCTGTTTTTTCCCTTTGGCAATGACAGTGCTCCAAAGCATCAGGGCACAGCGCGGGCGGTTGTTCCCTGGGGGACAGGATCCCGGGGGGATCCCTGTGGGATGAGCAGGGCTGGCCCATCCCAGCACCCCAGCCTGGGAGCAGGGCAGTGCCTGTGGTGGCCCCAGAGCCCTGGCACACAGCAGCTCCTCCTTGTTCAGAAATGAGCTTGCACCGTCCCCATCCCGCACGTTGCTGATGCACGGCGGTGTTTGCCCCTTTATTTTTGGATTGTTGAAATGCAGGCAATGAGATGCCATGGCTACTGGTGTACAATTACATTGGAAGTTACTGTGCTGACACAAGTTTGAATAAAATTTGTCATTCACTCATTTCAACAATTAAAACACCTGTATGTATTTTATCCTCTCCTCTTCCATGTGTTACGGTAGCTGCTAAAATGCATTAGGATTCATTTTGCTTCCACTTCAGGTCTCAGCAGACCTGCTGCACCTGGTGCATTGCAAAGTGGACCCTCTCAAGGCCATCAGTATCACAACTATTACAGATTTTTTCATAAATAATTTTTAGAAGAAAAATCTTCCATAATTCTTGGTTATTCTTACCAAATTTTATTGTTAGCCCAGGATTTGGTCCCAGCTTTTATCAAGGTTTTGGAAGAGTGGAATATGATAATTTCTGTAACAAAGTAATGAGAATTTCTTCTCTGTTGTGTACAGCTTCCACTCAGGAAGCTTTTGGAAGTTAAATATATTTAACTAATATATTACTATATTAGTTAATATATTTGTTCAGGAGTCGTCCTGAGACTGAGAAGACTTTACTTAAAAACTACAGAATTTATTAAGAAATAAAGTAAAAGTAAAAAATAAACTTTCTTTATTAAGAAATAAAGTAAAAAAACTTTTCTAAAAGGAAAGGAAGATTCTGGTCTCCTTTTCAGACTGTAAAAACCAAAACAAATGACATTCCTCCCCATTCCAACCCCTCCAAAAAAAAACAGCACCAAAAAACAACCAAATGACAAAAGCAAAACAAACTATGCTAAGAATCCAAATTATGTTAAAAAATACTATTAACAGAGGAGTAACAAGAAGTAGCAATAAAATTTAAATATTTTAATTTTCAGTCAGAAATTCCCCAATGCCAATAAAGCCATCCTTACACCACCAAGCCAAGGAGCACAGCAGGTAGTGGATGATGAAACTGGTTTGCATGGTTTGCATCTGAAACGTTAGCACCAGCCTTGGCTGCTCTCTCTCTTCTGCATCTGCTTCTGGCTTTTGGGTTTTGTGACACTGACTGCACATTTGCAAGGCAGCTACATTTAAGTTTTCAGCAAGTTGTAAAAAAAAAAAAATCTGGTTTCTTTTAACTTTTTTTTCTCTAGTAGCAATCTATGCTTCCAGAGAAACACCCTGGACTTGACCCCCTTTGCTGGCTGCCTTTTCTTCCAACCCTAACACCACTGAAATAGCTCCATTGGTGTTGCTCCTGTGCTCAGAACCAGTTGATCAGAGTCGGTTTTGTTTATGTGTTTATCAGAGAACACCATTGCACGGCTCGTGCTCTCAGCGAGTCATTTGGAAGCCTCACACATGGTTTGCATTAAAGCTGGGAGAGCCTGTGCTAAGTTTAGAACTCATTTAATGAGTGGGAAGATCTCTGGAATAAATGTGCTACTAGGAAGAATGCAGTAGACACTTAGAGAAAAAGTAAATACCCAGTCTGTCTTGTAAAGACCAGCCTCTGAGGAGAATATCATCTAAATTTAGTGGAAATGAGCAAAGATGATGCTTGGATAAAACAAGGCTGGGGCCAGCAGTTTATTTAACAAAGTGATTTCACACATACTAACCATGTTCTGTTTTGCTGTAAAGCACACAAAGTCCAAGCTGCTGAGAGATTTTAGGATTGTGCCCTGCCCTATTACAGTGGCACAGCTTGTTGGGCTTATGCTGAATTAAATATAAGTTGTTTTCAGGACGCACTTTCCTTGAAAAGTGGAATTCTCCATGAAGAGATGGTCTTTAAATTGAAAAAGAAGCATTCTGGAAGAACAGATATTTTGATTTTGAACAGTTTGATGCTTGAGATCCAGTCTTTAGCAGGCAAAATACAGGTGAAGTAAGGGAGGTGTTCCTTAATGGGAAGCTGTGGAAAGTACTGCACTTTATGGAACTGCAGAAGATCTCAGATGTTCTGCTGCCCATGAAACAGATCTTTCTTAATCCACCCAAATGAACAGGGTACCATGGAGGAATGACATTGTCTTTTTCCCTTGACTTTTCTGGAGGGCTAAATGTCCAAAAATCCTCTACATGGCCTCAATAAAAGGAAAACACTCACAGTTTCACAGAGGCTGAGGTAACTGTGCACTTCCTTCCTGCACCTCTGGAGAGTCTGGGCTCCAGCTAATAAAGCCGCACCTAGAAATAAGACCAATCTGAGCAGGACCAACAAATCTGCCACCTAAAATGTCAGACAGAGTGAGGCACATGATCTGTGGGATGGAGAGTGATCCTAGACGTTATCTCTGCAGCCCAGCTTTGTCCATGCTGCTCCAGGGGGTTGTGCAGAGAGCTCAGGGACAGCTCCCAAAGTGACTGCACATTACAGGGTTATTATTGACTTCCCTGATTGCTTTTTATCTTGGGCTCCCATCTACTGGAATGATGCCATTACCAGGGCATCTTTGCTCTCATTTTAAAGGAGTGGGTGGAGGATGTTAAAAACATAAATAGTTCATAATTGGAGACAGGAGCATAAAATTTTGTGAAGCTTGAATAGGCTGGGTTGTCTAATACAGAATACTTTTAACTCAGGTTTTTAATTCTTGCTACTCAGAGTTCTGAAGAGGGGCACTGTCATATTCCACAGCCTTTCTCACAATTACAGAAAAGTAAAAGCTACCAAGTAATTGTAAAGCTCTTTGAAGGTGAAAACTGCTGCTGAATTGAAATTCTAGTAATGCATCTTTTTCCCCAGAGCTGAAGAGGGAATTTCAAAGTCAAGTTACACAGAAGTTATTTCTACATATTTTGCTTTACCCTTTCTTCTTCTTGGTTTTCTGAATAAGCAAAAAAGCGAACAAAGCCAGTTATTCCACATCTCTGTAATCTTTCATTTCTCTTTAAACATACATCTTCATGTGTGGTTATCCTTTTGTTCCTGTTCTCTGCTGTGAAATGTGTAAGACAGGCAACACTTGCCAATGGGGCCACAACTTCTCCAGAGTCTGGTGGTTGTCTGAAGTGTTGTGTGGTGATGTGAAATCACATCCGAGCGTGTGTGAAATTGCTCGGATTTCTCTGTTTATTTCCTATGAACAAATCTGACTGCTGAGCATCCTGCAGTTCATATTCTGCATTATCACTTTTCCCATCTTTCCACTTTTTTCAGTCTCTCTGAACTGATGGCAGTTGTTGATTGCCATGGTTCTCCCTTCAGGTGCTGGTGTTACAGGGATCAGCAGAGGACGCGCTGGGCTCCACAGCAGCACTGTCCTGGCATTCCACCTTCATTCCTGCAGATGAGAACTGGGCCAATCCCTCTGGGCTCTGGGGCTCATACTGGGTGTTTACATACTTTTTGAATAGTGCAAGAACACCTGTATACATTCCATTGTTAATGTTCAGCTGGGAACAAAAATGCATTCCCAATTTTCTGCACAGTAATTGTGCCTATAGCATTCTAATGTTACCCTACATGGGCTCTTCTCCAGGTTTGTTGTGTCCATTGGGATTCATCACTTCTGCTCCCTGAATTATGATTCTCTTTCACTTTTCCTTCCATTTCATCCAGTGCACATCAGGATGTCGCTGTCAGGTGGCTGCAGTCCATTCCTGATGCTTACAAAGTCGTAGCACATCTCCAGTCACCACATTAATTAACTCTTACTTTCAGTGATAATTACTGCTGGTCCAATATTCTATGGTAAATAATGTCAAGTATTTCTTTGAGTTTACTCAAAAAGAACATAGTGTGTTTTCAGAGAATTATGTGTCCTTTAATGCAAATGCAGCAAATTCTGGGTCACTTCTCACTTCAATGAATAATTATTATTCACATTATTATTTACATCTTTCCTGTGAGTGAAGGAGAGGGGATGAAAGAAGAAGATTCAAAGTTGTGGCAGAGTTCTTAATTTGAAAGTATAGTGAAAAGGAAGTTGGCAGACTGGTCCTTGTCTTCTGAATTAATGGTTAAAGCTTCCTTCACAACTGTAAAGCCATCATCATTTCTCATGGGATGTGTGAATTTATGGGTAGACATGAAAAGGAAAAATATTTTATATTTATAAAGTTCCTCTGTAATTATTTACTACATTTCTCCATTTAAAAAATAGTGTGAAAATGCTGGACCTGCATTTTCCACAGCTATGAAATTACTAGGCAGGCAAACACTGTTGGCTGGGAAGCATGACAGAGTTTGGGACTCAATTTGGAGATTATTTTCCTAATAGTACTTCATTTGAACCTAACAGCATCTTCTCAAGTCATTTACTGTCAGGCTGCTGAGAACCACTCAGCAGAAAGCTGCTTTAGCTAAAACTAGAGTGACTAAAAATTGCGAGTTATGGGATGAAGATTTTCTTCCCAAGATCATCAACTTCATTCTCTCTCTCTCCCACTATGTCTCATACACATCTCCCATCCCTAAGAAAATAACACAGGCCTTCCCCAACATCAGGAAAGGGAAAAAGGAAAACACCTGCAGCCAGAGTAGTGAAAATACAAAGATAAATGTGACTTTTCCTTTGCTTGCTGACCACAGATCACATTAAACACGTGGAAAGATGAAGTTAGCAAGAGCCATGCAGGAGTTACACAGCCACGCTTCATTTAGCTCAGGGCATATTCCTCCAACACAGCAAGGCTTCTTAGGTTGCTGAGAAGACACCCATGTTGACATTACAAGAATCTAAAGATAAACAATTTGGTGCCCTCAGTGGACTGGAAGAGTCATAAACACAAGCACTGAGCCTGAAGGTTTGAATTGTTCCTGTGGTGGCTCAGAGGGGGTTGTGTATTCTGGGAAAAAAAGCTAAATCAAGGATGAGATGGTGACTATAAATATATCAGTATACACCCACCCCGACACACAGCAGTGTTTATTTCTGTGTGCACAGCCAGAGCCATCTCAGTAGGTGTTTCTCAGGAGGAAAAGCAGCCCTCTAAGAGAAGTCGTAGGTACGAACAATCAAAAGCTGTAATCAGAATTTTTCAAATACCATTGTTACCATATCACAGTTTGCTTTTCTTCTATTTGTGAGAAGCAAATTAAATTAAATGAGAAGCAAATACCAATTTTTGCATTCCTGCCCCTTTGAGGGTTTTAATTAGAATAAGTATGAACTTAAAATTCTACTCCCGTGAGAGACAAATAAACCACGCCAGAAGCAATAGCAAATGACACCATTACTGATTAAAGAAAAAATCTACAGTAATTGCAAAATTCTATACAAAGATTCCCTTAAGGATAGAGTCTGCTCTTCCTATCTGATCATGTCATAATTACATCCAACTGATTAAGTAATCATGATGTTTGGCAAGAAAAACAAGAAATGGTCATGACAGGCATCCCCTCCAAACTGCTGTACCCCAGCCACTCTCAAAAAGGGGTAGTAGTGCACCTGTTGTTTGCTAAAATCACGTTTAGCTCCTTTACAAGGTGATAAAACTGAATTTTAGTATAATTCTTCAGATCTGAAGTGTGACATGGAGTTCAAGCTTGGCTCAATATATTTGTTACTCTCCTGTGATGGATCGCTGGTTTTGCTGACCAGAGTTTGCAGATTTGATAGCAAAGTTCCAGTTGTTAAAGCAATATCCCCTCACTATCTACTTATTTATTTTGGTACCATTTCTCCAAACAAGGGAGAGACAAGGACTCAAGGTACTAAGTTTTAAAACTCTAACTTGGTTACTGTTCCTGTGGAACAACAACAACAAAAGCCAGAAGAGTGAAAAGGTGGCTCCAAAAAAAACCTCTTCTATCTTAAAATATTTCAAGAGCCATTTAAAAACCCTGATTTCCCAACCATGTGAACAACCTCTAGCAGGCAGACTTCTTTTAAAAAAACAACTATTAAACACGTTCCCCCCCTCCAGCTTGTAATGGAAGACATGGAGAAAAAGGAAAGGCAATTTCTGGTTTATTGATTGAGCTTTCTAAAGGCTTGCTCCAGCTTCCCCTCCACGAAACCAGAGGGAGTTAGTGGGAATGGAAATTTAATGTAACTCCTCGAAGATTACTCTGAGCTACTCAGAGCTCTGGCATGTTCCAGCAACTGCTATAAAAGGCTGTGCTTAATGGAGGAATGTGGCAGAGGGCAGAGGAAGCGACTTCCAGACAGAAAAAGGAGGAAGGGGAGTCAAAGCAAGTTCACCTCTTGGAGGGGGTTGAGTGGGAATGCCGGGTGCTGGAAGCAGAGCTGTGTTGGGCTCTGTGACCTGCTGCTGTGCTGGGAAACTCGAGGCTTTGGGGTGGCTGGAACACGAGGCTGTGGCTGTGCCTGATGCTGCTGCCATGGCTCTGAACTGGGAGAGTCGGGGGTTTGGGAGCTGGGCTCTCCACAGGCTCCCAGGCAGCATTAAAGGAATTTCTTTCTGGTATGATAACTTCAGTGCAGCAGTGCACATAATCCTTTTGGCTACAGTGTTAATGGAGTTCTCTTCCTTTTTTTATTTTTTCCAGCATCCTGTTCAAAGTCATTGGGAAAATAAAGTAGATCCTGTAGATTTACTTTGTGTTCTTGCAGACTCCAGCGCTTCTGGAAGGGTTTAATGCAAATTGCATTGCATATTTCAGAAGAATCGGTTGTATTCATTTAAATATTGTGCTGCCTTAAAGGGGGGAAAAAAGTATGGGCTGTTTAGTTTTCCTCCTGATGTTTGTACACTCTCTGAGACAAGCCTGGTTGGTTTGTTGTTGGGTTCTTTTAATTATCCTAGACTTAAAAAAGCTGAGAACCTCTGTGTTCTGGTTTTTACTATAATTATTTAAGCCTTTCAGTTAACTAACTCTTCGTAATGAGAATCCTTTCCAAATAGGAGTACGCTGCACTGGAAACAAATATAGAACAAATTTAGCTGCAAGCTTCTGTAGTCAATCACTTCAGAGGCTGCATGTATTGAAACTCAAAAGTAATTTATTTAACTGCAGCTTTCTGATGATACTTGTGAACAAAACATAGTCTTCCTAATTGTTTTCACACATGTTAATTAAAAACATAAAAAAGCATGCTTTGCAAATCTAGTTCAGCACCTGATTTGCATAACTAGCCCAAATTTAAAAAATTTAATCAAAAAATTGAATGATGTTTTTCTGCTGTCTGGCTTAGAGTCACAAAGCATGTTCTTTTGTGATGATTACATGAATACATTAAATGTAGAAAACCAATATATAAGGATTTTCTGTATCTTGGCATATTAGTAGTTCATTTTACATGTAAATATCTACATTAAGATTTATTTTAGATTATTGCTAAAATACTCTTCTAAGCTTCTTTTGAACACGTATGTGTGCTTTTGCCTTTCTAGGTAACAGAGAAACTTTGCTTTTTGATCAAACACCCGACAGCCTAGAAAGAAAGAAATGAAGAGTGTCCACAGTTCAAACTCCTCTCTGCTCCAACAGGGCCTGTGCTGCTAAGAT
Organism: Ifrita kowaldi; assembly: GCA_013398055.1. NCBI lineage: Eukaryota > Metazoa > Chordata > Aves > Passeriformes > Cinclosomatidae > Ifrita > Ifrita kowaldi. The sequence continues at coordinate 849,332 of VZRS01000677.1, forward strand.
TGTTTTAATACATGTCAAATTTGGTAATGAACTGGAAAAACAAGAGCCAGATTTTTCTGTGGCCAATGTCAGTCACTCAGGGGATGAACTATAACTTCTCAAACATTAGTTCCCTGAAAGCACAAAACTATTTAAAACCAAAAAAAAAAACTCAAAGCCAATCGAGCCAACAAAAAAACCCACCAATCCCCTGATCTCAAACAACCTATGGAAAACATTAAATGTAGTCTTCAAATGTGTGCACATAACTGACATGGTTTGTTGTGATCTTTCTCTCTTCTTCTGAATCTGCCCCTCCCAGTGTTTTTGTTTGGATATTAAGTCCAAATTTTGGTGTAACAGCTGATAAAATCACTGGGGTGTGGGCCCTTCTCTGTGTCTAACCAGGAAACATCCTAATTCTGATGAGATGGGGTGTTCAGGTACAGCAGGCACATAAATGTCTGTATTCTGCGGTTCGCTTGTGAGTTCTGGAGATGAACGGCAACAGCAAACTTCTACCAAAATTATTCTGGCCCCAGAGCGTTCTGTGACTCAGAGAGTCAATGACAAATTATCCTGACTCCATGTTAAGGTTTCAGAGGGTCTTCAAATAGCTGTGCTGCTGCTTGTAGGTGTCCACACATTTGTCAGTGCTCTTTAAGCCTCCGTAGCTATGAGCTGTTGTGTTTGTGATGTGCTGGTGGGGAGCGTTTCCTTCTGTGCCACGAATGAGCCCATAGGGTGATTAGCCCCTGGTTATCACATGGTTCACGGGATTTGGGATTGACAATCCAAGGGATCCTCGTTCTCTGCAGAGGAAGTTTGGGTGCAAGAGGCATCCCCATCACTGCAGCTGTGGCTGCAGAAGTGGGATGGCTGCAGCTCAGCAGAGCAGAGCGCTGTGACCTAAGGGAGCCTTTAGGGTGAAGTGGCTGATCTTGCGAAGGAGGGACTAATGAGGAGCAACGTGTGGCTGCTGAGACTGCACTGTGTAAATAAGTTAATGGCTTAATTGCTGCGCATTTTCTGCTTTGGAACGTGACGGGGCTTTAGGAGAAGGAGACAAAACACGCGGCTCTTCACCTTCTCGGGAGAGATGTGAGGTGTTCCTCCTGCCTGGCACCCAGAACAGCGGAAGAAAATTTGAGATGGTAGCAGTAGAAAGGGGGGAAAATGAATAATTAGTTCTACTGCACTTGCCAGCTGCTGGAGGCATCTGGACAATTTTATAAATTGGCCTAATTTCTTGGGGTTCTCTGTGTGGTTCCAGGGAAGGGAAGGGAAGTGAAGGGAAGGGAAGGGAAGGGAGTCATTTCTGTCTGCAAGGGGCCTGAAAATTATTTTTTAATTTGGCTGCTACTGTGAGGCATTTGTTTGTGGCCCAGTTCTGGTCTGGCCCACCTGTAGCTCTCAAGATAAGACACGATACACAGACTAAGTAAGAGCAGGGCACTGCGGCTGCCTCACCTGGCTTGGTGGGAGTTCACCCACTCACTCATTGGGGCTTTTTCCTGGTCATTAATCTAATAACACATTTTTTCACAGTTCTTTCTCTGTGCATGCTGAAATAAACTCTCCGTGCAGATTTCTCATGCAAACAAAAGCAGGGCTGCCTGAAACGCTGCACCAAAAGCAAAACAGAGCCCTGTAAGCTAACTCAGCTCTATTTTTTTTTTTCTGGCTGGAAGAAACAAATTTCCTTGTGTAATTCTGGATGTTTTAGTATTTTTTTGCCATATACTTTGGGTTTGCAGCCAACATATATGCTTAGATAAATATTCTCAATGCCAGATGTCAGCACATGCTGGGTAAGTGCTTCATAATCATGAAACCAAGAGCCCTTGGTCTCTCCCAGTGGAAAGTGGGGAGATAAAGGAGACTCCTGCAAACAAAGCTGTAGTGAAGGGGTTCCTCCAGGGAAAGGCAGAGGATATGAGAGTTAATCGAATTTGTCTTAAGTATAAAGGAAGTCTTTTTGTATTTTCAGTGTGCCCTGACCTTTTCAGTTGCTCATTACACGGGCTTTGCTCATCCACTGGGTGTCTCATTCCTGGCTCTGAGCTCGACAAGCTTTTGGCTGTGTGGGAGCACACGGTGCTCACACAGAGCAGTGTAATTCTGTGAACGACAGCTCTCTGCAATTTATTGACTACTGCTAGAACAAAATAAACATTAAAATCGAGGGCAAAAAACCTCAAGAGATGAGCTGGAATTGTGTACGCTGCTTTTAATCTCTCTGGTGTTACCCTGCAGTGGTTCTGCCATCAGTAAATACATTTATGTGTCTTTAGGTTGAGTGTGCCTTAGGCTTTTCACAGCTACCATTAAGAATTAAAACAACAGTGACTTTATGTTAAGGGTGATTTGATGAAGCAGCTTTCCTTCTTTTTAACTATTGCTTGATGTGCCACAGGATTTGAAAAAGGCCTTCATTTAGACTTTTTTTGCTTTTCACTTGATTGTTTCTCTCCATCACTCCAGCTCTTTTGCTGTGCTCAAAGAACATCCTCAGCTACTGCTCAGAGCAGCCCTTTCCAGCTCTTCTTTACTTTTTAAAGATACTTCTTCAGAAAAAAAAAATCAGTAGGAAGGTGCCACCACCTGTTGTAACCCTGGTGCTTGCTCAGGCCTCTCTTCCTCCCTGCAGCAAAACCAATAGTTTGCAATAAAAACAAAACAAAAAAATCCACTCATGGAAAGGCATATCTCCATGGATGAAGATCCCAGGTAATTATTTCCCTTTGAGAAGAGGTGATGCAGCAGAGCCACAGTTGTGTAATAGCATTTCTAGCTGTCCCTACAGAAACTCCAGCGTTTCCTGTAGCTGTTATCAGAGAAGGGCAGCCTGGTGAAGAACCAAGCCCTCTGTTTCAGTTCAGAGGCATTCTGAGCTTTGTTGAAGTGGGAGGGAAGGAATCTGGACTTGGATTCAAGTGCTGGGTCTTGAATGATGTTGGTTTTATCTCTAATCTAACTCCAAATGCACTGCTAATATTATGAGTGTCCAAGTTTATAGCCTGTTTCCATCCTCTCTCATTTTAAACTTGCTTAGCAAGGAAGCATTTGCCAGCCTTGGAAAGAGAGAAGATGATACCCTCCTTGGGTCAGTAAAGGCCCTGGCTGCTTTAGAACAATTGTTGCATTCTTCTCTCCCTCTTCTTTTCCTAGCACTTATTTTTGGCTCAACCACTTCCTTCTGCTTTTCTGCTGTTAGGAGAGTAAATGGCTTGGCATTAGAACCTGCAAGTTCCATCAAAGCAGTGAAAGCCACCACAGAGGTTGTCTGGCAGTGGGCAGAACAAAACCCCTCAAGCTTATGTGTTCTCCAAAATAGCAGCACTATTCAAATTGTTCTCTTTTCTCGTTCTAGAACACTCCACAAGATTCAGAATTAGGCCAGCCTCCTGGTAATGGCCACAATTTAAACAGGAGCCCTCAGAAAAACGGCACAGAAAAGTCTGGAGGTCAGGATAGCTCAGATCCTCTTGCTGCTGCTGTGCCACTGGCTGAGAGCTTATTCCCAGCGAGTCCAGGACATACAAGGTAAGACATGAAGTTTCTCCCTGTGAATAACCCTGATGCTGTTGGTAGCTGGGGGGTGCTCATTGGTTCTATTCATGTGTAATTGATTTCTCAACATCTGTCATCCTGATGGATGATGATGATGATGATGATGATGATGATGATGATGATGATGATGATGATGCAGTCCTCAAAACAACCTGACACCACCAGACTACTCAC
>VZRS01000677.1:853235-876526 GCA_013398055.1 Ifrita kowaldi
ACCTGACACCACCAGACTGCTCACTCTTCACCAAACTGACTTTCTTGCCTTAGTGCATAACTCTAAACCAGGCTCCAGCTGTTGTAGTAACCCTTGACCCAAACCTTCTACGCTTTTTGCTTGCACTAATAAACTCTCATCTGAGACAGAGCAACATTGAAGAGCCTTTGTTTTAGCTTTTGGTCAGCCCTGAAGTGCTCAGGCAGTTGGATCATAGTGGGCTCCTTCCAATATCCTATCCTACCCTATCCCATTCTATCCTATCCTATCCTATCCTATCCTATCCTATCCTATCCTATCCTATCCTATCCTATCCTATTCTATTCTATCCTATCCTATCCCATCCTATCCTATTCTATCCCATTCTATCCTATCCCATTCTATCCTATCCCATTCTATTCTATCCTATCCCATTCTATTCTATTCTATTCTATTCTATTCTATTCTNTATCCTATCCCATCCTATTCTATCCTATCCCATTCTATTCTATTCTATTCTATTCTATTCTATTCTATTCTATTCTATTCTATTCTATTCTATTCTATCCTATTCTATTCTATTCCACTCTAGTCTATTTTAAAATTATTGATATTATGCAACAGTCTGTGGCAGTTGAAGTCCCAATTTAGTTATTAAATAAGATCATCGTTGACCACACTGGGGACATTTCAGTGAAGTTCAGACACATGACATAATCTAAAAAGGATTTATGAAAAAAGAGCAGCTTATTTCCTGAAAGGGACAGTTTGGCTGTGCTGTGGAGCTCTTACACTTCAGTACTCACACGGGAGGATATTTGCTATTAATTCTACCTCTTCTGACTGCCACTAGCACATCTTAATTATCTACTGAAAATAATAGAGTCTGAGCAAGACTAAGACTGCTAAGTCAATTTACAGTGATAAAGGTATTTAGGCATTTAGGAAGTTCAAAGTGATGAAAGGTTGTATTTCTCTCCTAGACATGCATGGCTTGTGTAATCCAGCATCACTCTACTGTTGAGCACCAGGTCTATACATGAAACAGCTTTTTCTTGGACGAATTTCCCCTGTCTCTGAGTGCCTCTAATGAGGGAATCCATAGATGCCATTTCCAGTAGCTAGAAAAAAAATCAAATTTTGGAGTAATGATGTAAAATTGGATGGGATGAGATTTTTAATGTGTATTTTGTTTGTTTGTTATTTCAGTTAACAAATACCACATGTATCCTTTAGTTTGTAGTTTCTCCTGATGGTATTGTGCATAATCACTGTATTGTTTGTGTGTGACCACGCTGTCCTACTGAAGAAAACACAATTTTTTCTATAAACTAGCAAGCTACTTAAAAAAACGATGCATTCTGATTTGTGACAGCAGAGCAGTAATTTTCTGCTATTCTAATCAGTATGCAGATTATGGAAAGGGGGGAAAATAGAGGAAATGATGAGTACTGCTAAGTGCTGATATTTACAGTAGACCTATTGTGACTAACCTTCCTGCAAGCTGGAGTGGTTGGTGGAACTTCACAACAACAGACAGCATTTGTACCAGCATCCACCTGGTACAGTGAAGACTTATCTTGGGCAAGAATATTTGTGGCTTGCCTGCAGCAAGTGCAGTCTTGCTTTTATTGTTTTTAACATTAGCATAGCAACTTTATCCTATTCTGTAACTAATCCACATTTCAAAAAAATGTGTTGTTCAAAAACGACATAAGAGCAATTCTGTAGGGGTTCCTTTTCAAAATGTGAGCACCTAGAACACTTAGATTTATATTCGAGCTGGCTAAAAGGGCTTTGCACTGCAGCATGCAAAATTCTGGCTCGTGGGAGATGAATGCTACATGGATGAGTCAGCTTGAAAGGATTCATAGGATTCTTGTTTCAGGAAACTCACTAGATGGGCGGGAGTTCAGGCAATTACTTGTTATTTACCCTTACTCCTGAAACTGCTGGCACATGCCTGTTTTGGGTGTCTTTTAAGTTACATCCTGCCAAAATAGAAACAAAGACAATAAACGGAAAATCTTTGAAGTTCCACATTCCAGCTGTTTATTTTTAACTCGCTCCCCTATGCTGCTTTGAACGCATCTTTTCCACCCTGAAGTGAACTCTGAGAGTCTTAAGAGCGTGTGACCTGCCACCCTCGGATGGAGGATGTCTGGGTGGAAAATTACCACGTTTGCTTTTCCTCTGGGTGGCTTTCTTCTATCCTCCACAAATTCTCACAAGTCGTTTCAGTCGCTTTTAAATCCTTGTCCTTTGGAACTCAAAATGTCTGTGGCTCTCACTTTAGAAAGGTCTGTTTCAGTCCCGTTTTTTCTTACCTGTTACTCGCCAGTCCTGTGTGCAGAAAATAAGATTATCAGTAATTTATCTGTGAACTTTCCACGTGGGATAAAAATGCTGAAGAGCCAGGACAGTTAGGAAGCCTCGGGCTTTGCAGTGGTGTCCGTGTGAGGTGTGACCATGCCTTTCTCCTGGGGAATCCTTAGCTGGACAGCTCTGCCCCAGAGGCACTTTTTCCAGCAGGTTTAGGAAGAAGCAGACGCATCAAATTAAAAGATACACACCCAGAAAGAGTTCAGGGAAATTTCTGGATGACCTTGGCTGCTCTCCCACCCGGAGTGCAGCGCACAGATCCTGTGGGACCCACAGAGCCCCTGTGGGGTGACAAAGCTGCCACACATCCTGTGGGACAGTCTGTCAGTGCCACAGCGCTTCCTGCTGATGCTCCGGATAGCTCAGATGGGGACCAGGAGCCGCTCCTGGAACTGGAACTGGAGATCTGCAGTAGTGCAGCTTACCTCTTTAATTTCATTTGGTCATACTTAAAATACTGCAGGGCCTGCGTTTTATTCTGTGTATGGAACAAGGAGGTGAAAAGTGACCGGGGGTGGGGGAGAAGGGGAGGACGGCTCCCCAGAGGATCGTACAGATCATTATTCCTGCTTCACTTTTTCCTGAAAGCTTAGATGCACAGGGAGGGTGGGGGAGCCTGGCTGCTGTTAGCAGCCCTTTAGCGATGATGGATTTCTCATGTGTTTGTTTACACTGCAAAGTTCAAACAGTGAATTGTTCTGTCTCTAAAACTGTCACTTGTTTTCTTTTGTTTTGTTTCTGAAAAGGAATATGGAAATGAATTCCATGTTCCTCATTAACTTCCAGTACCTCTTAGGGACAGATTAAAATGCAGGATTCCTTAACTCAAGTCCTCCAGCACACTGTGTCCAAATGTGTAAACTCAAAATGTATGCACTGATCCCTCATGTGTCAGTGGAAGGAGAACAGAAACACTTGAGAGGCAGCTATACATGTGCTGTGGTTGCAGAGCTGGCTGTGCATTTGTTCCCCTCGGTGCCTTCTAAATTCATCCTCAGATTTCAGGCTCCTGCTCCTGGGAATATAATCACTCCGGCTCGGAGTTACATCAGCGTGGATGGCAACCGTATGTGACCTCTGGGATCCAGAGGCTTTGGCATTTGATGTTTTTCCCTCACAAGCGTGACTGGGCTGGGAGGGCTGCCTGTCCTTTCAACAACTCCTGCGTGTTTTAGAAGGGGAGAAAAGGAATTAGAAGTGGAAATTTTAAATTATCTACAATTTTCTGTCGTGGTGTCTTCATTTCTTGCTGTTTATCAAGTACATTTGTCATATTTGGGCATCTGTAACCCCCCCTCTACACACACTCCCACTCAGATAGTAAATGCTAAATGCCAGAGATTTTGTCTGGCTGCTGCTGGTTTTATGTCCTGGCCCTTTTTCTTTGCTGTGGATGACAAAACAGACGAATGGGAGTTGTGACTTAAGTGTTTATGGCTGGTAGATGGGGTATGGCTCTTAATCTGGAAGTACTTATGGGATGTGCATCAAAAGCCATCGATTTCTTAACATCCTTTATAGCTTCACAACCTAAACACAGACCAGGCAGTTCTCTCCTAAAAAACATCTTAGTAACTGGGTGGGACTCCTAAATTTTTCCAGAAAAATTCAGACTTGCCACAGTATCTTCTGATGGTGGAAAAGGGAAACTGCAGGTATTAAAAAATAATTGCTAATTGGCAATGCACTTCCAAACAAGCAAATTGTCAACAATTATTTTTGCAAAACAAACATTTTAGGCATGTAAAGATTTAACTCGTTATTTGATGTTGTAACTGGAAGCACAGTATTCATATGGTCAGTATGTTAGGGCCTTGAAATTGCAAATTCTTAACTGTGTGCTTAACTTCCAAAATGAGGGAAAAGTTCCCTTTGGTAACTCTTGAGTGCAGTGGGACACATATTTCAAGCTGCAGATTCACCTATGTCTTTGCACGACTGCATTTTCTTTTTTTTAACATCATCAGTCACATGCAGCAATTATTCATAGCAAAGTGACTTTTTCTGCCCTAAACTCTACATTAACTATGAGGAACTCGAATGTTTTTCCATGCTTTGTCATTTGCATGTTTTGTTTTAAATATGGATGAATTTTCTCCTTAATAACATTGAGATAGGTCAGATTACCCACAAAAATGAACGTACTTTATTTTCCTGTGTTTAAAAATACCAACTTTTAGGGTCATAGCTTTATGTTGATTGTATTAAATGGGTTGTCTAAAAATACATGTTCCCTGCAAGTAATTATTGATTTAATGTAGATTGGGTTTTACTCAGGGGAATTATCCTCAGCATGTGGTGTAATTTCCCAGTAGTGTTATTCCCTTTAAAAAGAGTGGAAGATAATGGGACTAGGTGTGACCTTAAGAGGTCATCCAGTCCATCCTTCGGCCCTAAAGCAGGATCAACTGTGCTTAAGGCATTCCCAACAGATGTTTGTCTAACCCCAGCACGCCTTGCAGACAGAAAAGCAAGATTGCAAATAATGAAAAGGAAGATGTAGGATATGCTCCCTGCATAGTTCTCTTTGTTAGTTCCATCAGGGGGAGAAACACGAACTGAGATATCCAAACAGGTCGGGCTGGGCCTGTCCTACTGGTTGAAAACTCAGACCTTTCAGTTCTGTTGTGTCCTGAATAAAACATTGGAGCGAGCTGCAGCAGCACAGATAATGAATCTGTGCTTCTCCACTCTAGCAGGGATCGCTTCACTCGCTGTCACAGCCTGTGCCAGCACTGACATTTTAATTCTGCTCAGCATACATTAATTACAAACTTGTCCCAATTCCTTCATCTGCTCCTGAGCAAAATGAACAACTTTCCAGCATTATTGAATACCACAAAAATTGTTTTGATTGATTCATAATGCTGAACTTAGTTCATAGGATTGTCATCTCCCTTGAACCTGCTAAGTCACAAGTTTATTACTGTGGCTCTGGACAAAGTTGCTACCAGCATGGCAGTAGATAGTTCATGGGTTTAAAAATTGTAGTCAATAATATTAACTTCAGACGTGTTTGGAACTGTTTCATATTTAATAGCTGCCAACATGAAGTCTAATGTAACATAGGAGTTGTGTGTTAAAGTCTTAGAGAAAATTCAGTCAGATGAAATCTAAAAAATGCAAATATATGATGATGAATGTTCTATGTAGTGAACATTACCAACATTTCCATCCCAGATTTATTACTGTGCATTTTCCAGCTCTGTTGACAGATGGGATTCATGATAAGTAAACAATCAGAGATTTAAAATAAATGATAAGGAGCAATTATAACTGTACATGGTGTTTTCTACTCCTCCCAGTGCTCAGTTTCACAGAGGTTAGAGGGGCTTCCCCCTCCTCAACCTCCACTCAGTTTTGTTCTCCTCCTGATCACAGTATCCCTGACAGGAGCTCGCTTCCAGGGCGAAGAACCCTGGGCACAAAACTGCTAATGAGCAATTTAGTCAGTAAGAAGATAGACCTGCAACACAGCAAAAAGCTGGAATAACAATTGACTCCCACTTCTCCACCCCCTCCCCCGTTCCGTGTTGTGGTTTCTGTCCCTCCTCTTCTAATTAAGCTTCCCTGAGTGCAAAATTAACGTCGATAATGAAGTGTATTCCTCGCTGAGGGAAAGCCTCCTGGCACGTCCCTGCTGTTTGCTCATGTCCTGTCATGCCCCATGTTGTCAGTGAGCCAGCAGACACCAAATACTGTATTGCCATCTCTGTATTGCCAGTGTCAGTAAGCTTTATATGGATGTTTTCAGTGTGCTAGGGAAAGAAAAATTCCTCTGAGCAAAACCATTTTCTGAAAGTTTAAATAAAGCGTATTGGCGTTATGAATTAAATGTTCGAACTGATGCCAAGCATTGCTGAAATTTGTTTAAACTATATGTGAATTGTAAGTTAGAGATATTTTACCTTAGATTTGAGGCTTAGCCTTAACACAGGCAAATTCCAGTGGCTCTTTAAAGACTTGTTTATTTTTCACTGCAATGACTGAGGAATGTTTTTAGGACCTAAGACAGACATATTCAGCTTTAGGTGCAGCCGTTCCTAAAGAAATTGTTTGTTGGGCAGTTCTCAGTACCAGGAGTGGGTTTGGCCCCACCTGGAAGTGCATTTTGTGCATGGTAGCACACCCCAAGAGGCTACACACAAACCTGATCTGTAGGGACCCCAGAGCTGGTCACTGACTCACTTTTTCACCAAGTATTTTGTGTGTAAAACTTGGGCAGAGAGGCAGAGAGAAGCCTCTCAGATTTCTGGAGATTACTTAAAATCCAATCTATGCTTGGCCTTGCAGAAGGTGTTTTAAGCACCTTTTCTAGCTCCCGTCTAAAGGGGAATTGGAATTTCTGAAATGTAACCTGTCACTGCTAAGCTGAGGCAAAGCTGCAGCGATGGACTCTGAGCCACCTCCCCCTGTGCAGCTCTGCACTGACCACCCAGCACTGGGCAGTGTGTTATCTGTGTCCTGCTTTGCTTGGGATTCATTATTTCATGCCAAGCAAACCCTGCCCCTTGCTCCTCTGTACAATCCTACATTCAGTTTCAAATAGATGTTTCTCTCCATATTCCCCTGCCCAGGCATGGAAGGTGAGTGAGAGAACAAGGTTAGCCTATTTCATCGCCTACAAACCTCAGTGCGGAAAACCGAGGTCCACACTGTGAAAAATACTTAAAACAGCTTTTCCTTCTCGCAGTTAGTCATCTCTGATTCCATTTTTTCTGTCTTATCTTTAATGGGTGGAGAAAGAGATCACACCAAGGGTTATAGCTTAGATGCACTGAAATCAAACACTGCAATTAAATGACCTCATCGGGCGTGGATCGTGGCACAGCAGCATCCCACGTTCGGCAGGGTGAGCCCTTTGACCTTTGGGTGAGAATCAACTGTGCTGATTAGTCGGAGAAAACATTCAGCAGATGGGCCCTCCTTAATCTTCTGCTACACACTCGAGCACAGCCAGATAACAGCACTTACTGCGTAGCTTTGGCAAAGTAGTCTCTTAGAAGCAGAAACAAAAAGCCTTTCTTTGAGGTACTGCGGGTTTTCCCAGTAGTATTTTTTTCCCCCAGTTTTCCCCTTGCTGCTCCTTTAGTCCGTCAGATGCGTGTGTCTTCTCCCCACACCCACCTAAGGTTTTAGAATGGTTAAAATGCATGCCATGAGCACGGTGGCTCTCAGGTAAGACTGGGAACACATTTCGCAGAGCAATGAGCATTTAAATCACTGTGTCTGATGGTTTAACTCCTGAAAGCAGATTATCAGCTTCTCAGTGCATGCACTGCATGGCTTTGAAACACCAGTGGCACAAAACGGTTTTATTCTTTGCTTCTTATTCTTTGCTTCTTTATTGACATGAAACAAATAAACGTTTCCATTGTTGGCAGCATCGGTAATGAAGGCATCAGTAGCCACAGTGCTGAAGAGTTATCCAACCCAAATTCCAGCCCGGTGTCTTCAGAGGGGACAGGACAGAACACTGCCCTGCAAGAGCGAGCAGGACAAACAGACTCTGATTCCTTAAAGCTCTCTGCCGAAGCAAGGGAGAGAAGCCTGCCTGTCTCAGGCTGTGCCGGAGAGCCCGGCACAGGCAGCAGTGACAAATTACACCCCTCAGACTGCAACAGAGCACGGCCATCACCAGGCCTGGTGAAGGACAAAGAGGAGGGATTAGCACATGCCCAACCTGTGGACAATACTGCTGCCTCCTCTCCCAGAACCAGAGAGAAGGAGCCCAGAATCCCACGCCTGGAGCCCAGCCCTGCGGCAGCACTCACAGCAGTGCAAGGAGCCACACAGACGAGTTTGAGTGAATCGGGATCGCTCCGGCAGGATGAGCAGCTGGGTGGCATGAGGGAGCCACATGGCAGCACGCTTCCCCAGGGTAAAGCAGCAGGAGATTATTTTACTGCTCAGGAGGCCGAGCAGGAGCGAGGAGTTTTGGAAGTAGGTCAGCTGCAGGCAGTAATGCAGCAAGGTAGACAGAACACAGATGGTGGAGAGGGTCTGCTAATGAAAAAGGAAACCCTAATCCCAAATTATCCAGCAACAGGAGGCTCAGACAGTGAAAAATTTGGAGCAATTGTGAATGCTCAGGGCTTCACTGAGATCTGTAATCTACAGATGGGAGCTGAAACAACAGCTAAAGGGAATGAGGCAAATCCAGCTCTATCTGGAAGCAAAAGGAAGCAATCAGAACCCTGTACTTTAATGTCAGAATTGCCTTCTAGCCCTCCAAATCTCTTCCTGGTACCAAAACCTGAAGAGTCTTCGAGGGAATATGTGCCTGGAAATGGCTCTCAAGATCCACTGAAGAGTGAAGCAGTGAGAACAGCCTCTGAAAAAAACAAACCCCTTTTTCAAAGAGAGCTTCAAAAGGAGGATGAGCTTGTTAGTGCCGAGCATTTCAGTGTGCCTTTATCATTTGAGAGAGAGGAGGAAGAACAAAAATCAGCTGTCACAACTGAAAGCCCAAAAGAAGTCAATAGCAATAAAATTATAAAAGCTGATGATGTGTCTAGAGAAAGCACCACACTTTCTGAAACAGAAAGCATTATCAGTCCCACCAAGGAAAATTCAGTGGTAGATAAAAGATTAGTACTGGAAGAATATGCATTAAGTACTTCTTTGAGCAGATCCACAGAGCTGTATCAAAAAGAAATGGGGGCAGATGTAACAGGAAGAAAAAATGGAATCAGAACAGAGGATGCACAAGTGTCAGAAACCAGTGAATTACCTGAGGGCTCAAGTGAGGCAGGAAGAAAACTAGCGAGCTCTGTTAGTAGCTACCACCAGGACATGGAAAATAACCACTTGGAACACGATCCTGAAAAATTCAGTCTTTGTGAAAACACTTCAACAAGTGACCTGGGAGAAGAAGGTGGGGGAAAGCCTCTGAATTTAGACAGTAACTTTAAATCACCCAAAGGCAATTCCCAGTCTCGTGGTTGTGAACCTGAACAACAAATGAGCAAAGAGAAGACAGCTGCCCCAGATGGCCTGGAGAACAAGCTCATGGCTCCACCACAGCTGGCAAGGGAGGAATGCCCATGGAGTTTTGATTGCTTTAACACTGAGGCAGAAGGCAGAACTTGGGGCCAGCCAGGCTGTAACAGGACTGAAAAGGTTTGTTTAGATGGTGCACACAGCTCACTGCCCCTCCGCCCTGGGAACAGTAATATCAAGCAGAGTAAGCAGGATGAGTCCTGGGAAAAGGCTTTTGCTAGAGAAACTGTGATGGAATCTGAACACAAAGCTGAGAGTCAAGAAAAGCCTGAGAGCTCCAGCAAGTCAGGAGAAAGTGCAAAAATGCCCAAATTAAAACTCGATCTCCAGGGCTTAAATGAGTTGGCAGAGACTGTGGGACAAACCAAGGAGGCCTCACAGGCCCTGGAAGCCAAAGAACAGAACGGTCACATCACTGAAGCGCCTCGCAGAGATCCAGAGCAGGAACCTGCAGCTGCACACAGCAGTGCTGGGGATGGACATCAAAATCAGGGTATTCAACAAGAGAAGCACCAAACTGCAGTGAAAAGTTCTGTGGAGGACGAAGATTTGGCTCAGAAGATTGAATGTAAATCTTATATGCCAGTGCAAGCTCAGCTGGAGCAAGTGGCTGCAGAAAGTCACAGAAATACACAGATGGCTCGCTCAGAACCCCCCAAAACTGCAGTCGGCACTTCAGGACTTACTGATCACCGAGTTCACATGGAGCAAGGGGGTGACAGCCACGTCCCTGCAAACAACTGCCCCTCTGACAGGGACACCTGCAGCTCTTTGGAGGTCCTGGAGTGCAGTGTCCGAGAGGTGCAGCAAAACGCAGGTGTTCCAACAGCTCCTCCCCAAGCAGAACAAGCAGAGCAGTCGCTGTTTGTTGCTGGTGACAGTGGCTGGAGTTCAAATACAGGACTTGAACAACAGGAGCACCAGAGCAGCCTGACAGCTGTCAGGAGAGCAGATGATCAGGAGCACAAAGGAAGGGCGCTACAACCTGAGCGGCCTCCGGACCGAGATAATCACAGCAACGTACCACAAATACCTCTGGATGTTTCAGACAACCCTGATAAACAACCTTCTGTGCCAGGTCCAGCACCACCCCAGTGTGGCTCTGACAGGCCAAAAGAAGAGGACAGGGACGACAGCAGTGCTGAGGATGCGAGCGGCAGCAAACACGGGCAGAACACGTCTGGTGTGACCGCGCTTAATTTGCGAGATTGCAACGAGCAAAACAAAACCGATCTCAAGGCAGAAGAGAAGTGCTGCAGTAAGCAAAACTCAAGCAGGCCCGAGCAGGGTGATAATTCTTTGATCTCAGCGAGGCAGCATGAAGCAGCATGTCAGAGAGACATGTTTTGTAAAGAACTTGAAAAGAATGAGCAGCCAGGCAGCGTGTGCAGGAGAGAGGATAATACTGGTGAAAGCTGTGCTGCTGCTATAAACACTCTTCCAGGGGCACAGGATTCAGCAAGTGCCACTAACATAGCACAGGCTTTGCCAAGTGATACAGAAATAGCACATACTTCTGATAATTCTGAGAAAAATGATCCCCAAATATCTCATCCAGAAACTCAAAGGAAAATGCCATTAATGGCAAAAAACTCAGAAAATATTCTCACTGCTGATGGGGGAATCACACAGAAAGAGGGAAACACGGAGATGAGTTGTGAGGACAGTGCTTCTGTCACAGAAACAAGCAATATAAAGCCTGATACAAGTCCAGGGGCACAAGGATCTCCTTCACCTCTACAGGCACCCAGGGAAGTAATTCCCACTGATAACTCAGATAAATCCAGCTCCACTCAAAATGCAACAGAGCAGCCTGGTTATTGTCAAGCAGATTTCACAGCCCTCTCTACCCAGATCTCTGCACTCAGCCATCCCAGCCAGCAACCTGGAAACAACACGGACAAGGATACTGGGGGGGAATCACTAAATAATGAGCTGGAAGTTGTAGCATCCCAAAACACCTTAGAAAGTAACTCTGATTTGCAGGGTCCCCCACGTCCTCCAGTGCCAGCACCCCAAGGTTCTTCACTCAGGGAAAGCACAGGTAAAGCAGCAAATTTAGAAAACAGCTCTGCCAGGAATATTTGTGTGAGTGAAAAAGACTGTCCAGACCAAAGTTTTCAGGGTGATGGAGACAGAAGTTTCACCCTGCCAGAGACTTTGGATGTAGGGCAGAGAACTGGAAACTTATCACAGTTCAATTCTGAGAAGCTGAAGAAAGAGATCTCTGTAATTAAACCCAAAAAAACAAAAAGTGAGCTAAACTTCAAAGAACAGCAAAGTGACAGTTCAGCAGAGTCTCTGTTAGCACTCCCTACTCCAGAAGGGAAGCTGCTGAGCCTTTCATCATCACAGGAAGGCTGTAATGAGGAAATTGCAACCAATATCTGCGTAGATGACAAGTACGGCAAGATCTTAGAGAAACCTGGGAATTCAGAAAAAATGGAAGAGCTTTCAAAAGAGAATAATAACATAACCAGGGCAGACATCAGTGTTTCCGAACAGTCTGCAGAGAACTCTGGAAGGGAGCATGAAGCTCTGACTTGCAGCTCTCTGGACATTGGCTCCAGCATCCCAGACTTCAGGGAGCACATCAGCCAGATTTTTAAAAAAACTGTCCACAGCACACTGAGTGCTGAACTACCCCAACTTTTGTCTGAAAACCATGCAGGCTTCAAGCAGAGTCCAGCGGCCAAGGACACAGCAGAACTCTGTGGTGCTGAGAACTTTTCAGAACCAAACAAGGTGGGCAGAGGTGCTCCCGAGGGCACCTCAGAAGCAGAGGGGCAAGAGCTGTCTTTAGCTACTGAGCCTTCCTGCAGAGCTGCAGAGGGCAAATCTCTGCAACGAGAAAACACAGTGGCAGAGCTGCCACCAGCAAGTCTCCAGGACACTGAGGAAAGCAGGCAGCCTGCTGGCTGTTCAGAAGTGGTCCCTAGCTTGGATGGCGCTCCATCTGCTGAACGCGCTCCGGAGAATCTGCGAAAGCCAGGCAAACCCACTGAGAGCAGTGAGATGGAAAGAGAGGAAGGCGTGTGTGCTGGTGGCGTTGATCCTGAATCGCTAATGAGCTTAGAGATAAAGAAGCAAGGACCAGCTTCATTTGATGGGGCAGCAGCTGAGAACTTCTCTGTGTATTCCGACAGCCAGCAGCAAGCCACTGGAGCTGTTATCTCTGCAGGCGATGTACAGGGGAGGGACGTAGAAGATGCTGCTGCCACAGAGGGAAATAACTTAATTACAGAGTGCAATGCAGAGCCAGATTCCTCTGAAGAGGATGTGAGTCTTCCTACTGCACAGTGCCAGGATCCTAAGCCAGATGAACAGGAGAAAAGTGAGTACGGTGATCCAGACATTGCCAAGAGCATCTCTGACATGGCAGCCTCAACGCTTGTCCCGGGAGGATCTTACAGTCATGAAAAATTGCCAGACAATTTCAATGTGTCACCTGAGGAAGATCAGGAGACACACATCCACAGCAATTTTGTGCATGACATTAGGTCTCAGAATGACATGCAGACAATACAGGACGAAGCAGTAAATAGGAAATGCTTGGAAACATCAGGAAATTCTCAAGATGCACAGCAAGAAAAGAAAGTGACCGTGCATGGGTTAATAGATTACTTAAAAACTGAAGTAAGCCAGGATGATTGCTTGCAAACTGACAGTAAACTAGAATCTGGCAGTATGGCTGAGGGAGACGTGAAAGAGAACAGTGACACAGTGTTAAGCACAGCAAGGACAGGTAAGGAAAAAAGAGGAGACATCCCTGAAACTGGTACTGCAAGGATGTTAGTCACTGCTGAGGGAGACTTAGCTATAAACACGAGCACTGAAGAGCAGGAGGCAGACCTGTACAAAAACCACTCTCCAGCCCTCCCTGTGATGGAGCAGGGTGAGCATTCTGCACGTGCAGGTCTCGCTGCTGCTGAAAATCAGCCAAACAAGATGAATTCAGAACACGAAAGCTCCCTCCAGGATGCCAAAGGAAAGCTATCACCGCTTGCATTAACTGAGCCTAAGAACCTTGACCTCAGTGAACTTCAAGACATGGCTGTGGCAGGATTACCCACTGAAAGGTATTTACTTTGAATTACTACGTGAAATGGTCGGCAGGAGCCCGGGGCTGGAGAGGGGTGCAATTTTCCAGGCAGATGCCCGTTGTCTGGGCGGTTTGGGAGGGCAGGTCACTTACCCTGTTCTTAAACTTATCTTAAATATATGTTGCTTCTGAATGTGGATTATGTGAAAAAACAATAATATTTGTAAGGACAGAGAGATCCTAAAAGCTGAGGAGCACAGTTCTGAGCTGTTCCATCTGCTGGGCCACATTCCTGTCCTTACCTGTGTGGATTTGCTTACGCTTCCCAGTGTTCACACCTCGTAGCCTGAAGTTAGGCATACAAATCCCACTTCCTAGCCTTAAGTTAGGAGACTTTTGCCTCAGTTTTGGTGACCCAGTTAAATAAGACCTGCAGCATTCACATGGTGGAGTGCAGTGTTTAAAAACAAGCCTACAGAGTAACCCAATTACTCACAGTTAGTTGTCTGGGCCTCCCTCTTATCCTCCCGTACAACATAATTGCACTGACAGTGCCTTTGATCACCGTGTTATTCAGTGTTTCTAATGACATGGAGTTGTTTCAGATGTGAATTCTTCTGAGCTGGGACTTGTGGAGCCTCAGAGTTGCTTTTTTGGTTTTATTTCTTTGTATTTTCCACACCTAGCAGTAACTGCTTTAGTAAAGTTAAGACTTCCTGTTTTTCTTTTTTAATGAGCTTCTACTTTGCCATTTGAATTCCTAGTTTGATGTGCAGTTAATTCAGGGTAATTATGATCTTAGAACAGGTGATTTCCCTTTATCTAGTCATGTCACTGCTTCCTCTGTAACCTCAGAATTCCCTTGCACACTGTCCCTCTCCTTTCTGTATCAGAGGAGGCAGCGATAGCTGAGACAACAGCAGAGCACAGGGCTACAGGGAAAAGCTAAACTATATCAGACAATCCAATGGACAGTCTGCAGAGATGGAATCTTCCTAAGCAATCCCAAAAACATAGATAGCACTAACTGACCAATGAGGGAAAATGTTTCAGTGCCACATTCCTTCAAGGCTGAGGTGATAAAACCATATTGTAAGTGAAAATACCTGAAGCGTTTCTGTTGTGGTGAGAATGTGGGGGAGTTCTTCCTGCTGTATGTGAGTCTGGGATGGAGGCTGAATGTGATCTGATTGTGTGAGCAGAATGTACATTAGAAAAATATTAGAAGTGTTGGAAACCAGGACAGCTATGTGATTTTCTCTTGAAGGATCTGTCTATAAAACGACAAGGAGATTAGACCCCGTTATTTCTCTCAAGGTTCTTTCTATTTTGTTTGCTTCCCTTTATACGATGGGAAGCTTCCCAGTGGGCAGCTTTGAAATTCCCAAACAAATTGCTGGCATGGGCTGGCTCAGGAGCCATAAGGGACTCTGGGCAGTGCATGTGTCTGTGCATGTGTTTCATATCAGGGCGGGTATCATACTTTAAATAAATACCTGTGGCAGGCAGGGCAGGGCTCTTGAAACAGCTGCTGACAATTCACAGAGTAGTTGCTTAACGCTTGCATATGCTTCCAGAATTCATTATCACCTGTTTTTCCAGTGTGAGGGTTTGCATCAACAGGCAGCTGCTCATTTGGGACTGTGGCTGTCCAAAAGGCTGAACCACTGGGGACTCTCAGAGCTACAGAGGAGCCCCTGCTCTTGTCAGGCTCGTTTTTAGAGCAATATGCATTTATATCACAAAAAAAAGAAGCAGAAAGCATTAGCTGAGCTGGCTGGTCTGTCTTCCTCAGCTCCAATACACTGACCAATCCAGTTTTCCTCTGAGATTAAAACTGGATTTGTATCATTAAATTTCAAGGTGTGTTCCATATGCTGTGTACGTCAGCCACACAGCTCGGAGTGCTTTGCAGTGGTTTATTGCCCTGTCATTCTTACAGAGGATAAACTACTACAGCCATGCAAAATGAGGTGCACGTTTCTAAGAGCTGACTGTGAGAATATGGACTTGATATAAAGAACTCCAGGGAGAAAGATCCCTCCCCAGCCCTCAAAATAAATATCAGTAAGAAGTAAATTATGTTTAGGAGGAAGAAATAGTTCTGAGAAGCATTCAGAACCTTCTTTCTGAGAGGGAGAAGGTTCTGAAATGTTTCAGCTTTGTTTCCATCCCCTTCCACTGCTTCTCTACAACTTCCTCTCTTACAAGATCCCTTATGCTGAAACCCCACTGAATTGTGCATGAGGGGGTAAAGTTGTGTGATCTGACTCTTAAATCCTTGTTGGGATTTCTTCCTGGAGAGGAAATAGAGGAATTTTTCCCCTTTGTGGCTATGCCCTGGGAGGAGGCTGGTCTTGAGATGAACAGTGAATCCAAGCACTGCCTGCAGTGATTCCTGCCCCCACCTCCTTTAGGGGGGCAACTCCGGGGCAACTGATAAGGAGAGCCCTTATGTCTGCAGGCAATAGTACAGCACCAGTTGCCTCCCTTCAAATCTTCAGTAAAAAGGACAGTCATTTTTGGAAAGGAGATTGTGGCTGAAGCCACTGTTCCTTGTGGAAGTACAGCTGTGCTATCAGCAGAAGCAGGGAAGAGTTGGGTTTTGGCAAACCTGTCTGTCAGCATTGAAACAGACTAAAAAGACCTCAATTTGTTTTGATGTCTTTAACTCTCTTTACCAAGTCAATAACTGAAAACCAGTATTCCTAATGGCCACATTTGGGTATCAAAAATGTCATTCTTCCTACTTACTGGACATCCAATTACCTCATTTTCTGTCTGAGGTTTACTTGGAAAGAAAGACCAGGACTTGAGTTGGTTTTTTTCTCCTCTTGCAATGGATACTCACACATCTGTCATGTAACCCACATATCTGTAATGTAACTCACACTTCATCTTTCTTCCATGGAGAATGGAGGTTCCTGTATATACAGGGAGCCCTGAAGTCCCTGAAATGCTCCCATCTCCATCGTGGATTGTGACAGATGTTGAGCAGAGCATGGAATAAAATTGGAAATGATGGCAAAATTTTAGGGATGTTTAGGGGCGGGATGGATTTTTTGATAAGCTGTTGTAATTCAGCTGGCTGGCACATGCAAGCTGCCATTGCCTCTTGGAAGAGGGACTGAGGGAGCTTTTAGGAGGGGAGGCTGTGAAGTCATTCCCAGATGTGCAGGTACAGAGAACTCACTGCATGTGTCGCTGATGTGCTGGTTTGGCAAAACGCTGCGTGTGTTCACAGGCCTTTGGGTGTTCCAGGCTCACAGAGATGCTCAGGGGCTCAGCTGGGCTGGCTGTGCAGTCAGGGAACAGCACAGGGAGCTGTAAACACACCGCAAGCAGTGACACCCATGCTCTTAGAGAATGCAGAGATCTGCTGCACTGACTCCCACCACTCATCAATCAAAACAGTATTTTTATATGGGAAGTACCTTGCAGCAGTTGGAGTCAGCAAAACTACTTGAAAAACATCCCTTATGTCCTCTGCATAGGTCAGGAAAGATCTCTAAAGTTGGTCCAGACATACTTTCGGATTTGCTTCATTCTTTGTTCTTGCCATCAAAAATTGGCCAGTTCAGTAACTCCAAAAAGAATGTTCACTCCTTAGTAAATATGTCTTGGTCCTTTTCTTGTCTGCATGACAAACACACTATTGAATACTTTAACAGTCTTGCTGGATGAGGTGGGGAATGTAGAACTGCTTTTCAGATCAGGCAAGTGGGTTTTGAGCAGTAAGGCTTTGTGTTGTTAGCATCTGAAAACAAGAGTTTGCAGTTAAAAGGAAACTTGTCAAAACACTGATAATGCAGCTCTTTAATTCCCTATTTTTTAACTTCAAAATTGATTCAGGTGTGTAGCATCACAGGATCACAAAGCAAAGGGAAAAATAGCTGGAGGTGATTTACACATAAATGAAATGCACAAAATCAATCCGGTTATTTATCTCTCCTGCCTTTCTTCCTTTGTATCTCAATTCTTTCTCTTTATTTTCCTCCCTTCTTACTGTGATTGTTATCCTCAGTAGGTGCAGCTGTTAGTACAGTTGTGCCTCTGGAGATGCCTGCAGTCCTGAACTAAATTAACAGGACAGGCAGTTCTGTGGGAATTTCATCTGTGTGAAGTCTGAGAGATTTAATTTTGGTATTTTTCTATTCACAGAAGAGTAAAATTAAGATAACTTTGCTCTTACCCAACAGACATCTCCCATTGCTTTCTAGGAAGTGAAAGGGGGTTTTGCCAACTACTGTCATGGATTCCATTGACCATGGAATGGTCAATGACCTCTGGTTTAGGCAGCATCTCAGTATTTATGAAATTTGTGAAGTATTTATAAAATGCTGATTGGATAGTATGCCCTGTTGCATTCAAAATACATTCCAGTGAAAAGCCAGGTATGTGAGACCATGCCACACATTGTAAGGTGGGTATTGACATGGATGGGTGATACATGAGCTGCTGTTTTCACACATCCTTCTGTGTTTCTCAAGACTTTACATTGATTTAATCAAATACAGGCATTTGCTGAGGAAATCCAGCATGGATACTGCCATAGTTTGTCCAATGTCTGCACAGGAAGTTTAGCATCATTTTCTGTCTTCTTTCCTCATTAAATAAAAATTACTTTCAGATTACTTTTTTTTTTTCCTAATTAGATTTCCTCAGATGTATTTTTTAACCTTGCTTCTTCCAATATGCCTGTTTTCTCAAAATCATTTCTTCATCGTACAGATCCCCTGTTCTCCCTATTCCAACACTGTCTCTTCTGGCTTCTTGGAAAATTGGATATACTGTGGAGCTTCTTCCATGGTCCCTGTTTCTAATAGAATATGCAAAGTAGGATTAGCCCCAGATTTGAACACAGTGGAGGGCATCTCTGAAAACAGCAATTACAGACACAGGGATGTGTCTGAAGAGCTAGATCTCCATAGATCTTGCATTACCCTTTTCTTTCTGTTTTTCCTCATATCTTTTATGTTGATTCTTTGGAGCTCATCTTATCAGTACTGGTCCAGGTGCATGGAAATCCACAGATGCAATGCTAAAAACAAGAGGGGAGTTTATAGTTATTGCAATTCTTTAACCTTTGGGTACCCTGGAAAAATAAAAAAATGTTATGTGGATCCGTTTGGGCCTGTCCATCTACACTCACCTCACAGGTTAATTCTGCCAGTGGAGTCTCTTTGGCCTGTAAGAAGTTCTTCCTCTCAAATTGCAGTAATAAGAGCAGAAATGTTAATTGCTGCAATCAAAGGTGTAACTGTTCTGGATTCTAAGGTCCCTGTGAAATGCTGACTGCCACCATTCTGTGCTGTGGGGAAGGACCAGCCCCAGAATGTTGTGATAATCTCGGTTCTCCTTGCTGGAATGTGCTTGGCACCTCCTCTTTGTTCAGCCAGGCTTAATCCTTCCTCTTCCCCACTGCCCCTGTTTGGTATCCGCCATCCTCAGTAAAATAACCAGCTGTCCAAAAGTGCCCCAGGACTCCACGAGGTTGTTTCCAATTTAATTTCACTAACTGACTTTCTTTCCCTCTTGGTACATTCCTTTCAAGACAGCTGTGTGAGAGGCTGCAGCCTGCCCTTGGAGTGGGCACATGCTGGCCCAAAATCTCTGCTCCATTGGAGTGATCCCAGCAAAGGACTTGGCCCTGAGCCTCTGGCAGCTCAGCCAGGGAGAATTCTGCCCTGTCTTGTGATCCTTCTCCACCCAGACCATCCTACAAGCACTATACCCACAGCTGTCCTGCTCTGCTTTAATAAGAGGGGTGTCTAGTTGTTTCGAGAGATAAAAAAATCAAATTAGGAAGACAGGCTGTATGCAGGCAAGTAGGATTTAAATGATTCATTGGCCTGGTGTTTTCCAGCCTCCAACCTGTCAGTCTTGGCTTCTCTTTGCCCATGGTGCTCTGAAAAACATGGAGCATGTGCTCCATGAAACTCATCAAACTG
This sequence comes from Ifrita kowaldi, assembly GCA_013398055.1. Classification (NCBI taxonomy): domain Eukaryota; kingdom Metazoa; phylum Chordata; class Aves; order Passeriformes; family Cinclosomatidae; genus Ifrita; species Ifrita kowaldi. The sequence continues at coordinate 872,592 of VZRS01000677.1, forward strand.
CTTTTTTTAAAATTCTTCTCCAGAATGTTTTTCCTAGCTGTTTTGGCTAATGAAACACAAACAGTGTAATCAATAAAGCCTTTTTTTTTTTTTTTAAGGCACTCAAGAGCTTATGTAAAATCTTTGGAATTTGTAACCATGATAACATTGTTATGCTCTCCTAGCTGATAGAAATATCAAAGCCAGCTAAGAATAACTCTGCAGCAGACAGAGAAGATTGGATTTGTTTCCTGGAATGGAAGCAAAAAGCATGAATACATTGCCCAGTTACTAACAGCTAAGGAAAAAAAATAAATGGACACTTAAAACTTCCATTTCCCTTTCCTAACAACGTCATTAAATGGCTCAAAATATAGAGTTAGTTTTGCTGAATATTTAAAAGTCTACAAAATTTTCCCCATCTTATCTTTTTTTTCTTTTTTTGAATGTTGTGATAGTACATGAAACTTATTTTACATCTACCATTCTCCAAGTCTTGTTCTTCAGTAGAAACTCCAAATAAACTTGGTTTGCTAGAGAAGTTATCATTGGAATTTATAAGGCTTTGAGTCTAGCCTAGGGTTTTCTAAAAACCAATCTTACTTAATTGGAAATTTGTAAAATGGCAGTTTCCCATCACTTCTATCCTCCAAGCTGTAATGGGTTAACATTAAATTTGCTTCAAATTAAGGTGAAAGTCTGGGAATTTAAAGAGACAGCCATCCCAAAGCCTTGCCAGTAAAAATTGCTGGGAAATGCACAACCTAATTTTCAGCCACCACAAATGATGGTTGTGGGCAATTTGTATGTGGAAAGTAGTGGAAATATGAAGTTCAGGTGTTTGTTACAGAATGTGGCTTGGTATCTCAGCCAGGCTGCTCTGCAGCTAATTGGGTCTGTGGTTTTGCAGAGTGAATGACTGTGAGCCTCTGGTGAGGAAATGCAAACGAGAAACTCCTCTTTTATTCTAAACAAACTGAAGTACATTTCTTGTAGAAATGTTTCCTTGTAAAACAGGCACCAGGTTTTCACAAAGAACAATTTAAAATCACACATACATTTTTCGCAAGGCCATATAGTGATAGGCCAAGGGAGAATGGCTTTAAAATGAAAGAGGGCAGGGCTAGATTTGATACAGGGAAGAAACTCTTCTCTGTGAGGGTGGGGAGGCCCTGGCACAGGGTGCCCAGAGAAGCTGTGGCTGCCCCTGGATCCCTGGAAGTGCCCAAGGCCAGGTTGGACATTGGGGCTTGGAGCAGCCTGAGACAGTGGGAGGTGTCCCTGCCCATGGCAGGGGTGGCACTGGATGAGTCCCTGCCAGCCCAAACCACTCCATGATTCCATGATCTACATTTTAAAACATGTCCCCCCTCAGTATGTGCCACCCTGATGCTTTCTGGATTTTCCTTGCAGCACTTCCCTGGGAGCCAGGGCAGGGCCTGGACTCTGGCACAGCCATCCTGAGGGATGTCTCCTGCTCCCCATCCCTCTCATCAGCCACTCACACTCCGGCCCAGCTCTGGCCTCCGGAGAAATCTTTTGCAAGGCTTTCCTTGGCAGCCCTTTGATCTGCCCCAGCCAGCCTGGCCCTGCTGCACCCTGACAGCCGCCCCTGCGCTGTCATTGTCTGCTGGGAGCTTGCTTATCTCTTGTTTTCCTGTTGCTTTCAGCTGGTTCCCTCTGTCCTGCCCAAGCCTTCTGCAAAGGTAGCTCAGGCACACCTGAGTGTTCCTGGAGTTTGAGCCTCTCAGGGTCCCACAGTCAAGTAGCAGAGGGCACTGGGAGACAATTGGAAATGTTTCTGTGACAAAGGTGGGTTGAAGTTGCTTCACAGTTGGTCAAAAGGCTTTGGCACAGCAAAAGGCTAAGGAATAAACAGGGAGAGGCACGCTGTTTGAGAAAAATGACCATTCATTCCAAAAATGCTCCATTTGGTTCTGTTAGCAGGAACACGGCTTGTCTGTGGCCATGGCTGTCAGCCAGACTGAAGTGCTGCTCACAAAGAAAATAAAAATTTATTTTAATGAATCTTCCTCTTTCCAGGGTTTCCCTCCCCCTCAGGGCAGTTATACCTGCAGAAGCTATTTGTGAAATGGCTTCCAGATGGCAAAAGAGGTTAATTCCCCCTAAAATGAGATGGGGACTGGATCCTTCTACCTGTATCAAAAATCACAGTAAATTTTTCCATGGCTGGTTTCTCACTGCTTGGGAAGCAGGATATGAGAGAGATGCTAAGAAAGTTTTAACTCTGAAACTCATCTTAATTCTCGCTGTCAGAGTGGGTGCGACTGGCTCCCAGTGCTGCAATCAAGTGAGCTCTGCCCGTACCATTCACAGTGTTGGCCCCATGAAAAGCCATTCCCTGCAGCCCAGATGATGCTGTTAGTTTACATATTTTTCAGCATTTTAACCCATTACAGTGCCTGAGGATCATTTGGTGTAGCCTTCTATTTCCTGAACAGGTATCTGAATTGTTAAAAGCAGCAATGAGCACACAGAGGGAAAATCCCTGTCTTCTGCTTTCAGACTAGATGGGAAAGTTCTCCTCTAACACAAAATTCACCTGAACAAAAATCTGTTGCCTCCTTTTGCTTGTAGAAGATCAGACAAGGGCTAGAAGTAGAAACAGTCCAAGAGTTAAAAAATTAAAAACTGATTAATATGTTTTCCCCCCTGCAGCCCAGTTCTGAACTGGTGCTTTGGGAAGTCCACCAGGGATCATTACTGTACCTCAATATTAAAAGGAGATGCACAGTCCTGCTAGGGGCTGGACTGAGTTCTGAAGAAGAGGAAGCGTTAGTTTCGTCACCCAAGATGTGGCTGGCATCACAAATGAAGAGTTTGGAGACATGGAGTCAGCTGGGAAACTAACTCAGCTAAACTGAGTCTCTGTAGCCTCAGCATTTTATCCAAAATACCTCGATTGCTTAGCAAATGCCCAATGTACCAATTCTCTTGCTGTGGGAGAGATATCATAAAGCTTATAGTTATTGTATGGCATGTCATAAACATGATAATGATCTCCCTGGGGAGAGACTCAATTAATTCCTTGGGTGCTGGCAGCTTGTACGTGCAATTTGGTGTTTCCTCATGCAGACTTAATTACCTGTAAAGCCATTCTTTTGTGTTGTAATAAACCCATAGGAAACCTAAGAAATTAACAAGGGCACGCAACTAATTAAAACTGCCCCATTTTCTTGGAGGTAAAGAAACCTGTAAGAAAGCAGGTAAAAACCTATGGAAAGAAAGAAACTAATAAAAATGCTGGTAAAGAAACTTACAAGAAGGCAGGCAAAGAAACCTATGAGAAAGCAGGTAAAGAAACCTACGAGAAAACCTGGGTGACTTTAGGAGCTAGAATTTAACCCAACAATTCAGCTAGGATTAAAAATGGTTTGGTTTAGATTTAAGAAAATGTTACTTGTTTAGCTATAAACACATAATGCTTCTGTGAAAGGTGTTAAAAACTCTACATCCTGAAAGCATTTTAAGAAGTTTTATTTAAAGTCGAGCAAAACACCATTCCTGCGGCCTGAAACTTGGGGGGGAAAAAAAAAAGTTGCCAAACACCATCAATTAAACCAGGCTCTTCTTAAGTGGCTTTTAAAACGTTGGGAGCTATCTGTGTGTGCTTTAAGCGCTACACACACCGTAATTTAATCTCTCCACATCCCCCCCCCCTCTAGCGGATGGAAACTCCGAAATTCCACCGTAAAACTGAGGAGAGAGGGGGAAAAAATTAAAAAAAAAAAAAGAAGACAACCCACGTGTGAGCCGGTCAGTGAGGCCGGCCACCATCAGAGGGTGGTTTCGCTCCTTTGTTGCGGCAGCCCCGGCCCTGCCCCGCCGGGCTGCGATGCCCCGGGGCGGCGGCAGCGCTGGAGCCGGCGGGGGAGGACCCAGGCGCGGCACCGCGGCCGCTCCGGCCTTTCCTCGGGGAGCCTCATGGGAGGAGT
>VZRS01000678.1:0-68803 GCA_013398055.1 Ifrita kowaldi
GTTTCCATTTCTGCCTTAAATATTTCCATTTTCTTTATAGTTTGCTTCATTTTCTGCAGTTCCTCTCTTGAAATGGCGCAGCTTTGTACTACATTTGTTTGGCATGATCTCTTCTTCTGTAAACTTAATGCTGAACCTTTCAAATGGAGCTCCTATTCTAGTTCCTAATTTTGTTATTGTAAGATCTTGTTCTGTGAAGTCCACTGTCTGGCATGCTGATTGCTTCTTCCTGAACTATCTTCCCAAATTTATGCTTGCTCTAGGGACAGAGATACAGAATCGTTAATTTTTTCATTGCAAAAACTAGTGTCTGTTCTTGTAAACTTAATGTGGATCTGCTTTGCAGTGGCATGCTTAATTTTGCTCTACAGCCCTGACCTTCATGAGTTGCAAATTAATCTTAATTCCAGCCATCATTTAAGCAGTGACACCTTCATTATTTCACTGATAAACCTAATTTTGCTTGTCCCAGAAATACTTTATGATTAATTTCTAAAGAAATGACTTTGAAACATCTTTACTGGAAAAGATAATTGGGAAACACAACAGAATGATTACAGTTATTGAATACTAATATTTAATGAAAAAATAGCCAGGAAATTTAATTTTATATACAAAAGGAATTGAAACTTAGTAATTAAATTCCTAGAAACTTCAAAATATGAAGAAAGATGACTATTCTGTTTACAGTTGCATCTTTCTCTTTTTCTGAAAGCAAGCAGGGGTCTCAGTGTACCTGCTGGTGAGAAGCTCAGCATGCTATGAACCTGAGGTCAGAAGAATATTTTTCCAGATGAGAGGAGGTTTTTCACTGTCTAATCATTATTATTGATTTGTGTTATCATAGGCAGCTGTATTTAATTAGTTCCTCTTTTTTTTTTCCTAAGAAGAATCTATGTCTGTTTACCCCCATTTTTGGTTTGTGCTAATCCTCACCAATACAGTTTTGTTCTGTGGTCAGTTGTGTAGCTGGGCAGTTCTTCCTGTTGATCTGTCACCAAGCCTCAGCCTACTGGGTGCTATCTACACACCCTGTGGAAAAATAGTTCCCATTTTCTGCCTAAGAAACTTCACGGGTACAGTTCTCAGCACATTTGAGGTCTCTTATCTGATTGAAGTCCAATTCTCGCTGTATAGCTTCTGTTTCACTAAGCTGTAAATATATTGTTTATTCATAAATGCTGCTCTTGTGTAGATAATACCTGAGGCAGGTTTTCCTTATGAATATCTTCAGGGATTACTCTGTCTAAAACTACACTGGGATTTGCTGCTTCCCCCTTACTTTGACCCAGACCTGCCATACTTCGGTGGCATTGTTCTCATGGGCGATGGTTGTTCCTGTTCACTTCTTTGCACTTCCACTGCTTCAGCACCTGAGAATCTGGTGAGTTTATTCTCCTGCACTATTCTCCTACACTCTTACGAGATCCTACACTGCTGTGTTGACTCTTGAGTTACTTTTCAACGGTTACAATGGAGATTTTTGCCAGTGCAAGTAATTGTTCTCTGTCTTCTAGATCTGGGTGTTTCCTGTCTTGGACAAATGGACTCCTTTGAGTGGCTTTCACGGATGGCCATCAGAAGGACCCTGGTGGTGGTGTGCCCTGTAGCTTTGTGATCAGGCTGGAGGAAGAATCCCCCAAAAGCAACTTCTCCACATAATTTTGTTGTTCTTCACCCAGTGCTCTCCTCTACAATCCACCCATCAAGTGCTGCAGGACTCTGTTCTGCAGTCAGCTCCCTGCATCCAGGGAATGGTTACCTGAGCTTTACAAAGATATTCCCTGAATATCTTGATGATATCCTTTGTATGGGAGTGCTATGGCTAAAGTCGACATTTTTGAGTGTTGAAAGCTTGAAGTGACTTTGTCTTTGAGTTTTTAGTAGTTGTTGGTGTTCAGACAATACAGCAATTTAACAGTTGAGACAGAACACTGTCTTCACTGAAGCATTACCAATATGGCAAATAGAACGCTGTATTGAGTCAACCTCAGTTATCTTTTCCTGTGTGATATTCAGCACTGTTGAGCTCAGGGAGGCAGCTACCTGCTTGGTAGTAGGGGCTGTGCTTTGCCAAATAATCCTTTGGAAGAGCATAAGCTAACAAACCCCTTACACCCTGTTGACTTTTCCAGTAGGACTTCAGGAAGCTAAATCTGACTAATTATGAAGTGAAAGTAACTCAGTATTTCCATGAAGCAAATTCTCTAGCATCACTGGTATACTTGTTGCCTGCTGAATGGGGTTACTGGGAGTGGTCTGGGACTCCCCAGCTCAGCTGGACAAGTCACAGCATTCCTGGGAACACAAGTATATTTCTGAAATGTGCACATATGTACCAGTGTGCACAAGGCAGTGCATTCACAAGCTCCACTTTCAAACAGAACAAAAGCATAACCAAACTTCCCACAGCGATTCTCCCACTGAGTTACAACTCTGAGTTAAGATGTGACATCACATGTCACAGAGTATGTTGCTGCTTTGTTCTCTGCTTTGTAGGGACAGATATGACACTAGACACTGCCCATATCTAGGTAAATTGCAGCCCTTCATTATTTATCCCTATCAGTCTCTACATGGTAAGATTTCCCTCTAAGTTTTCAACTTAGCTGACCTGTCTGAAGCACTGCAGGGCCTGAGTGCTTTTATGCCTGTAATGTCACTCAACTCACAGCCCCGCACGCACTGAAGCAGTACTACTGCCCCTCTTGCACAGGCACAAACGGGAATGTTGAAGGGTAAGAGCCCTGCCAGACAAGTCCACAGAGCAGGTGAGTGCATTGCCCCTGTACAATCTTCATGTCATCCTCTCAAGGTGCTGCATGGAGACTCAGGACCTCTACAACAGAAAGCAGTGACCAACAGCATCAGGTCAAGTTTTGCTGCAGTGGCCGAGCTTGGGGGTGGGGTGGCACAGCCAAAAAAGCATCAACAGGTTAATAGATACTTGTTTTATTCTTCTTTCCAGGAATGAAGAGTAAAAGAAGGATAAGGAAAGAAAGAACAATGTGCTGGCAAGTACACTGGATATAAAAGGAGATCTTTGCAATTCAAAACCAATAAAATCCCCTTATCCGTGTTTGCTTGCATTTTTTTGCAAAACACCAGACTACTGAGAGGGTGAATGAACCGAATGTCCTCCTGCTGTGTTTTTCTTCTCCCCTCACAGTTTCAAGATATTCTTCATAATAAAATTTAAGGACAATTAAACATCTTTTCAAACAACAAGATAGCAGCCAGAGGCAAAGTCCCCTAATGTCCAGCTCTATTGTGAGCTTTCAGACTGAGCCTTGTCTTCTCCCTGAAGCTCTGGGTTTCTCCAGTGTCAGATTAAAAAAAAAAATTTCTTTTTTTAAGGAGTGTTTAGTCCCTAACAAGAAGCCATATTATATTTATACAGTCAGATGTATCAGCCATGACTGAAAAACTGGAAACTCCTACCGTGAGGGAGCTGACCAGTGCTTTCAACACATTATTTTAAAACGGCATTTATTGTTTTTGTAGCTTTTGGCTACATAGACAAAACACAGCCAGTTAAAAAAATAAAATTAAAAAAAAATCTGAAAAATGTCTCACAGGACTTAGTTGCTTTCCCTTCTGTGCCTTGTTTCTGGCTAACAGGACTAACTCACAAAGCATATGGCATCCTTTCTGCTCTGGACACCAGGAGGTACACCAATGACAAATTATCCCTGGGGGGTTTTCTAGACCTCCAGACACATTGTCATAGTTGTTCTGCTAATGCAATAAGTCTAATTTGTTCCAAATCGGGATCCTCTTAATCCTACTGATTTACTTTCTGCTTCTCTTCTGCCTTTACTGTACTCAGAAGCCTTCAGGTTTGCACTAGCAGGGCCATTTTCCTCAAGACAGCCTATCATTTCTTTGGCCACATGAAATGTGAATATTATTTCAGCTGTGTCCTTCAGTATAATAATGCTGTTCCAATTTCATACCAACCCTACAAGAATACCTGCTAGAATAATAATAAAAAAATATATAATTAAACAAACAAAAATCCAAATAAAATATCTGTGATAGGATCCAACAAAATTACTAGAGGGGAAGGCAGGCTATGTGTTTTTTTTTTAAAAAAACCCTTGCAGATTCCTAGTTTGGCATTTATCTTCCCCTAGCTGTTCAGTGAACAGGCACAAATGCACTCAGACAGGAAAAAGTACACAAAATCACATGTGTTAAGCATGAAGCCTTTCTGTGTTTTTTTCTATTCCATCAGGTGTTATTGTAGGTCCTATGTTGTGGCATTGGGGGCAGGGGGGTTATGCTCTGGAGTACTTCAATGAGCTGGTCTGCAGAGCTGTTCTGTCTATTTATACTCCTGTAAATATGTCTCTGAAATGGTGCAGAGCTAGCTAAAATTAAAATCATATGTCTTTCCAGTTGTAGCCAGTCAGTGGGAATAAAGGCATTCCTGTATCCTATTAGAGGATCCCTGTGGTATTTCAGACATCTTGAGGTTGCTGTCATCAGGCCTGTCCCTTCTAAAGCTCACTCCAGCCCTGTAAGAAGCTCACCCTTACAACTGTCATTACTGCCACGCTAATTGCCTGAGGAGGTAGGCAGTCAATGAAAGCGCTCTCTTGCTCCTGCGACCAAGGAACAAAGGGTGCTCCCCTGCAAATAACCTGTGCTGGAAGGCTCCTAGAGCCTGGCAGGCAGTCCTGCTCTGGTGGAGGCTGCCATGGAGCCAGTCCTGTGCTCAGAAGAAAGCTCAGAGGGTGAAATACATAAGAAGGGGCAGAGAAGCAAGAGGAGCAGGCAGCAGAACTCATGTGGATTTGGACAGACCAGTTCGACACATGGCGTGAACCAGGGAAGTAAAGTATGTGCAGGATGCTAAGCACATATAACCTCATATATTAACAGTCACCACAGGAGGCAGGAAGGAAGGAAGGAAGGAAGGAAGGAAGGAAGGAAGAAAGGAAGGAAGGCTTTGAGACAGGAGGAGATAGAGACACATAATGTCATACCACTCCCTCCTTTAGCCCCATTCCACGAAATTTTAAAATTTTCTCAGACTCTATAAGACATTTCAAGTTTCCAAATGTGCTAGCATCATCTGGTAAGTCACCTGCCATCTCATTTGCTTACTACCACCAGAGAACAAAAATGGCTTTCATTTGCAAAATGAGGTGTGACCAAGCAATTGCTTATGGTTATTACATGGCCACAGTGGACTTCCCACACACAGAGCTGCACTGCAGCATGAGTCTGTGCACCACAAAAGGAAGCCTTGTGTATCTGAGACTTCAACAGCTCAGGACACTTTAGGTATCAGTTCCTCTGCCAGTGTGGCTTCTGTGGTCTTTAATATCATGGCAGAGATGTTTTCAGCTGCAGCCTTGGACCCTTGCTCTCAGCTGTGCAGACAGGTAGGCTAAACCAGGTGAGTCAATGTGGGCAGAGTGTTCTTCCACACTCACCTCTGACTGTGATTTTCCTGGCAAAATTGGAGGCTGCAGTCACCAAGGTCTATAGACCATTGACAAGGATGGAAGGTGTGTGGTGTGAGGGAGCAGTGCCTTCCCTGCCTCTCTTTCCACACAGCAGTTGTCCCCAGAAACACATAGCTGCAAAGTATTTCAGATACTTTACAGTCCTCAGCGTGGTCACCACTGCCAATCAAGCTTGTCAGAAATAAGTTTTTAGCCATAGAAACAGAACTGAAGAACAACCTCTCTCCCTGTTTTCCTTCCAAAATGTCTTGTTGAACCACACTTCTCTGTTTACAGGTGAGGGTAGTGACTGCTGATCTGATATGCAGTGACTAGCTGTGTCCATGCAAGTAAGAAAAAACTATTGCAAAATATAAAGAAATAAGAAATTTTATTGAAGGGTGTGATGCTTCCTCCTCATTTTAACTGAGGAATCCCGTTTATATTCTAGAATAGAAAAATGTTCATTTCTCTTCTTATTTTAGACACATTTTAGGGTTTTTTTTCTTTTCCTTCCTGTCTGAAGGCCCTTTCTTACCTCAGCTGCTGAAAGTATTCAGCTATTGATTTTTTTCATTAGCCACCATTACCACAGCTAAACAGATGCAGTTAAGAATTTCACCAAATTAAAGCTGCAAAGCAAATGCATAGGTTCATCTTTCATCCCATGTTTTACCAAGCCTAAACAAGAGAGCGCTCTTGTGAAAGGAAGCCTGCAGGGCTGAGATGAAAGAGAAGGTAAAACCAAGAGCCACAGGGACTCTAGATTATACACAATATTAAGGATAACAACCGAACATTTAGAAAATTATGATACTCTTTAGGAATATAATTTACTTACAAACTCGGGGGTTTTTTGAGGTGATACAAGTTATGTATTACCTTTGGTGCATATTTTTAAACCAGATTATAGCAGAAATGTTTTTCAGGGAAGTGGGTGAGAAAATTTGCTACCTTGTGAGGATCTTGGGCCTCTCTGAGGTCACCAGTAGTCCTTGGAGGTAGAAATAACACCTTTTGTGGGGCTTTTTTATTTTTCTGGTGCAAGGGTGATAGGGTCACCATCAGTAGGGAGGAGATGAAAGCAAAGATATATGGGAAAAGGATCTCATGGGAAAAGGAGAGGAAAAAGAGGGGCTTCAAAATACAGCTCATTTCCAAACTGGATTTTCTCACACATGTATTTTAACTTTGCTTTCTGGTAGTACCGTTTGCATGAAAAATGCTTGTGCCCCTGTAGCGCTTGCTTTGCACAGACACCATTTTCTGAAATATAATTCCTTCTTTGTTTTCTGACTTGTTAGGATCTAGATGCTACAAGTAGCATACTCTTGAAAGGTGGCATTGAACGGTATGCTGCACAGACCATATAATGGCATTATGTCTAAGAACTTAAAAATACATTAACTTCAACAAGTGCTTTAAAAAATAATGGCTTTTCACCTCTCTGGAAACAAGGAACTGTACAGCTGAGAGAGACTTGGATGACAGGAATCAAGTTCAAACTGCAATATGCTCAAAGACTGGTGATGTTTGGATGATGAACTTCTCATTAGAGCATTGGCTACTGGAGTGAACACTGAATTTAGCACCATATGCAACACTGAACTCTCTCAAATCTCATTTGGATGCAAAATCTTGGGCCGGCCACATCTCTGCTGAGCATCTCTGGGAAAACCTGAGGATATCAAATTTGTGCCTGGTGAACCTTATGTTGACTCCTGCCCTCTACTGGAAGTGAATCCAGAGGCAGTCACGCAGTGACAGCAAACTGGACATGCAGGTGGTGGTAGAAAAATATCTCCTTGCACACACACATGGGTGATGCCACTTATTTTATGCTTTTGTGACAGCTGAACAGCTTCACTTGTTAAACTGCTAATTTGGATGATGATGCAGGAACTGAAATAGTTGTGAAATTGTGGGTCTGAAGTGCTTTTGCAAATGAAATGAGAATTTTAAGATCATGGGTAAATGTGGGAAACAGAGGTAATAAGGTGCTGACAGGTAAAGAATAAAAAACCCCAAAAGGTCACATTGTGCCATTTTTACATTCAGTAGTGCAGTGTAAATTTGTTTCTTCGGGCCATATAAGTGGTGTGGCAGTCACATGTGGGTCACAGAAGCAGGTACCTATCCTTTCCTGCCGGACTGGCATTCAGGGGACAGCTATCACAGGCTTACCAGTGATTGTCAGATTTCTTCTAAGTTATGTCTATTATTTTATGGCTATATTGGCTTGTGGGTATGTTGTTCTGCTTGAGAATGGAAGTGGTTTGTTGGAGAGCTCTGGGAAAAAGGCAAGTAAATATGTTCAGAAATAAATAACTGTGAGAATATAGATGAAATTATGAATGACACCATAAAGTTAAACATGAATGAATGGAGCTATTACAAAGAGAAGAAACTTCTATCAAAGGACAAGAAAGCACTGTATGGTGCAATATGTTCTCATAGTGTAGTCAACTCAAGTGAGAATCTCAGTCCCTTTCAAGATTTCACTGATGACCTCTTCTCTATGACCATTAAAAGGTTTTGCATTGCAGTGAATCTAATTAAAGACTAGTATTTGTAACTTCTTGTTCTTTCTCTCTCTTTTCTGTAGGTTTTGTCTACATAGAAACCTGGGCCAGTGTTGCTTGGTGGATATTTTTAACTAAACAATTAAATCAATATAGAACCTCTGTAAATGCCTAAATAAGAAGGATGGACAGTCTCTTACTTCTAAACTTTCTAGTTCTCCTTTCACTGCTTGGAATAGCCCAAACAGGAGAGATGGAGCAAATCCAAGCCTCTGTGTTTGAGTCTTGCTTATATTCTGCTTATTTTGTTTTATTTTGTTTTCTTTTGTTTCTTCTTTTTTTTCTTTTCTTTTTGTTCCATTTCTACCCAACAGCCTAAGGAAGGATCATACACAAAACAAGAGTGTATGGTTCAAGAACAAGTATTCACTGCAAGGAAATTTTCCCAATGTAAGGAGCTACTGAAAGAACAAAGAACTGTAACACATCTTCCTGTTTAGCTTCTAACCAACATCACGGCTATTTACATGTATATTTAAGAGGATTTTTGTCCTGATAAGAGTGTAGTATGCTGCCAAACAGAAGAAAATAGCACAGTTTTGCATCTGAAGGTTTGAGTTGGTATGTTTTGGGCTTTATGGAACCTTAGGGATTTCCTGTTAATTACCATGTCTCGCCTTGCACAAGCTAGAGGTTCTCCCCGTTTTGTTAGCCTGCCTTTCATTCTTTGTGACACCTCAGGCTTCCTTCTATCAGCTCTTGCAGACGTGAATTCTCTTGCAGGGACAATGTAGAATTTCAAAGCAATTAGGAGGCGTGTGGTTAACCTTCACGAATCTGCACAACTGGTATCACTTAACATTGCTCTAAACTGCTTCAGGGTAATTAAGCCACTGGTTCTGTCTTTCTGGTTTTGCTTCTGCTGCTGATAAGTTTAAAAATCATAATTGGAAGCCTTATGTTTTCTGAGCTGATAGCAGAATACATATTCAGGCTATGTATAAGTGCAATGAGCGGGCTGGTAGGAGTAGGCAGCGGGGAAACTGATGAGATGGGCTTGTGGAAAAACTTCAGGCCCGGCAGAAACCCACAGCATACTTTCCTAAAGCAAAGCCCCAATAAAACCTCACTGGATTCATGGTCTGATTTAATTTCTTCCCCTGCAAGCTTCATGAAAGCAGGAGGGGAGCCGGTGACTCAGTCTATCGCTGCCTGCAGAGCCGTCCTGCAGCCCTGATGCTGGTGGCAGGGAGGAGTCACGGGTGGGAGTCACACCCTGAGCGGTTTGCAGCATCAGGCTGTGTTTCAGGAAGAGCCTTGTGCATCTCAGCTTCACTCCAAGTGTGTGTTCTCATCATTTGCAATCGTGTCAAATGCCTTGTAAGAGCTGTAATTTTTACTCTGTTCCCAGGGAGGGAGGGAGGTGGCTGCATTACTACACCCAGACACAGCTTCACCACCTCTAGTGAGTGCAAAGGAGGGGTCAGCCACAGTTCGTGAGTTTCTCTCTGTCCCTCATTTGGGTGTTTGGGTGTTTCTCTCTGTCCCCCATTTTAGGGCAAGGAGGGCGTGTGTGCATTTCACAGACCTGTGCCCAAACCTTTGGTCAGCAGCCAACCCCTTCTCCCCAAAGTGCTGAACATTTCTAGCTTATGCTCCCCACACTTCAGCTGCTGTTCCCCATGTCCAGTACTGACACAAGTGTCAGCCTAACCCTGAAGAGGCAACACTGCCTTGTTTAACTTCAGCTTATTTCACTTTATCTAGAACAAGCACTTTCCTTGCCAGTTTCGTTTTTTTTCCTCTCTCCACTCTCCACCTCATCCAAAAAAAGGATTGGAGAGGAATTAATTTCCAGCTGTGCAGAAAAAGAAAGAGAAAAGACAGCAAAACAATTCACAGTGCAGCCAAATTTTAACTGAAAGATGTCATTGCCTTTACTGAGCTGTAAATACAGATGACATGCTGCTCTTTTATGAAGGAATGGGGAAAGAGAAAGCACAACTCCATCAATATGAGTAAAGATATCTGCAATATCATGAATTTAACAGCATTTCACATTACAGGATGGAGAATTCTTAGCCCAAGATCTAGAAGATGAAAGGGCTGAAGCAGGAGGAAATTGCCTCCACTTCTGAAAAGATCACTACATTATTAATAGAGTCCTGGGCAAGAGCTTCTTTATTGCACTAGTGTTAGAGGAAGTCCAGCCTTAAGAAGATGGGACTCACAGACAGTGACTCAGGATCCAGGGGTGTCACAAGAAAAGGGAGCTGCTGGAAAGGTGCATGCTGCTCATCTACAAGGTGTGAGGCAACACTGTAGAAAACAGCAGTGCACTTACAGTTGTAATTTTGCCCAGAATAAATGTAGAGCCTAATTCATTCTGATTTATACTGAGCTCTGCCTGACATAAAACTGGTGCCTTTTTCCTGTTTTCCAAGTTTCAAACCATGAAAATTCGGAGTACCGCTAGCCTTCATTTCAACCAGGTATTTCTCTCTACTCCTGTTAGGATCAACCCTAACAGAGAGGGTTCTTGGCTTAGGATTTATATGCCCACTTGGAGCTCAGGTTCCCAGCCTGTGGTTCAAGGCAATATGCAGGACTTGGAGTGATATAATTTCAGTCAAAACCTTTCCTTTCCCCTAAACTGGGACCATCATTCCTCACCTTCTTGCTGTTCTCAGTCTATTGTTCCATGTGCTTTGTCGGTACCTCTGTGCTGCTGAGGTACAGAGACATTTCCATAACACAGACGTGAGAAGTGCTCATTGTTTTTTGTGCCGAGGTCAGTGTGCAGGTGCAGGCAGACCCGAATGGCCGTGGCTCGACTGAGTGTGTGGGAGCCAGTGCATGGCTGTGCCAGCCGGCTCGGAGGGCCACCCTGCCTTCGGGCAGGGATCCCTCCTACCTGCGGGGGCAGATCGATGTCTCTGCTTCCAAACAAACTTCCTTTCTGTAAGACAGCACCAGTTGCGAGAAAACCGCACGTGGCTGTGGCTGAAATACCAAGAGTGTGATGCTGTCTCAGGGATCTGCTGCCTTCACGCTGCGCACCAGCTGTGCTTTCGTGGCAGATGACATCAGCAGCACTCCTCAAGCCCAGCATATAATATTCTCAAAGCAATGCAGAAACTAATTAATTCCGAGTGTGCCCTTAATCTCATAACACAGCTTGTATATGCCTTTACTTTTGCACATGCAGGAACCAAGCCTTCTTTCTCCTCATCCTAAGTGGTCTTGAAGTAACTAACATTAAATGAACATGCAAGGTTGTATGTGTTCCCTGCAGACTGCAGGACGCTGTTGCAATATGGGTCTCATTAAGATCAAATGCGCTAAAGGAATAGCAAACCTTGCATTGAGTAATAAAACAATCATGGCAGTCCTTGTGTAAGCCAAAGCTTTCAGAGAAATTTACCGCCAAATTCAACATTTCGAAAAGTGTCTTTAACTTTCACATGTGCAACTACAGCACTTCATCAATTCGTGTCCTAACTATCTCACACTGAGTACAAACAATAGGGGCACCAAAAAATCAGGAGACATCAGTCTCATCTCAGTGCTGTAGCTTTTTGATCAAAACTCAGCAGACTTGATAAGAAATATTTTCAGAAAATTCAGCAATTCCTAGATCACATCATAAAAATGAATCCCCACTAAGACTACATCTCTTTTAGGGCTTGCTTTAGATCCAGATCCATTTGAACAACTCTTAAGAAAAGTTCAATATCTCACAAAGGTGTTATATCTGTTTTGACACAGTAAGAAATGGATTTGATTAGATTGGTGTAGATTCACCAGAAGAACTCTGTGGTGCTATGATCCTGAGCTGATTGCTACATTTCTGGAGCACTGTACATGTCCCTGAGGCCATCTCTGCTCATGAACTTGTTTCTTGAACTTCGCAGGCAGCTGTAGCACACGACTATGTATTGCTGCTGCCATTGTAGTCCTCATAATGATATGCAGCAGTGGGAAAAAGTGGTTAATAAATGTACTCCAAAATTTAAGTTGAAAATGAAAAGAGAAATAACAATTTGACATTCTTGTTGGGTTTTTCTTTTTCCTGTGTTTTTTCTATCAAATAGTTGTATTTCTCTTGTTCATCCTCTGTCTCATGCAGCTGTTTGCTTGAGGCTACACTGAATGAATGAACATGAATGAAGCCCCAGGAAATGCATTTTTACAAAGTTCCTACTGTTCACAGTGGTGAAAAAAAGCTTAAAAATGTGAGTAAAGTGATTGCTGCAAGGTTAGCAACTGTAAAGTCAAGAAAAGGGAAATCACTACATAGTACCAAAAACTGTTGAGGGTGTTTTCTTCTAATCTAGGTGTCCTGAGGCTTTTGTTCAGGATTTTGTGGTGTTTTGGAATGATGTCTGCTACAGTAAGTAGGATAGAGTGACACCTGAAAAATCTGGGGAGACCAAAGGAACAGATCAACTGGTATCTGCTTTACTTGCCTTCTGGTGTCCCTGAATGTAGCCACTCAGTTAAGAGGGTCCTTTCCATGAGGCTGCTGACTCCTTTCCAGTGCAGAAATGGCTGGAGAGGCACACGGGCCTCTGTGATGTAAGGTGTGCGCTCCTGGCCTGTTGCAATTTACCCCATTAGCACTAATAAAAGAAAAAGAACGTTGGGGCAGTGGTGGTGGTGGTGGTGGTGTTGGGCTGACATCATGCTGACACCAGAACAGATAACATACCTTGATGGCAGACAGTGACTTTTGAAAGAAAATATGTGTGATTGACAACCTCGTCGTGCAGCACTGGTGTGCAGTAATGAGGCACAGCTTCTTGGAAAATGTTGCAGCTCTTGAATTCTTGGGGGTTTTTGGTTCTGCTGGGATTTTTTAATTCTCAGTTTTTGTCATGATGGGTAACATAATTTGCCAAGGACTTGTTCCATTTCCACCTTGGGTTACTCCCAGGCTGGGATTTTCCTTTGGTCACAGTGCCAAAAATGCCTTTGCTTGAGTGGGAAATTACCACTGAGCACAGGGGAGTGTGATCCCACAGCTGGTACCATTGCTCCCCAGAAAGGTGAAAGGACACCAGGTACACCAAAGGCTTCTGTGTGTGGTAGTGCAGAAAGCCTCTCTCCTTTGCACTGGATTTACCCATACCCTTGTGAAAAACCACTGTCAGAGGTTTTAACTACAAAACACAGCCCAAAATCACATCTATCAGGTGTAGCATCTGTCAGCTTTGGACAGCTCGTGATCCAGCCCTGAGGACAGCCACCACCCCATTATCCATTTATGAAATGTTGCATCCAAGTAGGACAAGTGGGAGCTGTGTCACCTGTGGATCTGGAAGTGACCTCTCTGCCCGTCACAAGGAAGAGGCAGCAATGGTCTAAACATCTGACATACACAACATCACAAGGCATAGCAGGGATTAAAGTGGGTAATAATGTGGAAAACATGTTAAACATTTCTGGGCTCTTATGGTACGGTGGATGCCTGTCTGGGTTTAATACAATTTAAGAAGCAGACACTCTGAAATGAGTTACCACCCCTTTTAGTTTTAACCACTCCCCTTTTTACCAATAAGGAGAGGAACATCCTGCGTCTGGAAGTCAGGAACAGAAGAACTCATCAAATGTGCACTGCCAACATCTCTGCCTCTCCCTCGGCCAACTGGACCCAGCCGGTGCTGGCACTGTGGTTCTCAAGCTGCTGGTGTGTTGAGGGAGGAAAGAAATGGACCCACCAAGCAGCGAAGAACAGCAGCCTGGCCCCAAATGACTCCAGCTCCAAGCTGCAGACAGGGATTGTGGAATCTTCCTGAAACCATTCAGGACTGCGAAGTGCAGCTTCTTGGGTTGCTGCTTGGAGACCTGCCTCAAGCAACCTCCTCGGGAGCATGAGACAGGAAAAAAGGCTTGTGCCCTGCACCCTGCCAGCTTCCCCACAAGAATGAAAGATAAAGGCAAGAGAGCTCCTGCCTGAGCAAACCTGACCTTAAAAAAGGCATTTCCCAGCTTCCACAATTAGCTTTCCAGACACCAGGTCTTAAAGACCTGGCATAATTTTTGGCATATGACATAGCACAGAGACATATGGAATATAATAACATTTTGAGTTACCCAGGACAGTCCCAAATTTGATAAAGTATTCATTGATTCAGCAGTTCAAGTGCAGAGCTAAGTGATCTCCAAGGGTTTATTGCACTTCTGCCCTTATATTGGCTTTTTATTCCAAACCCATTATTTTATGAAACTCTTAAATAGTTATTACACTATCTTATGTTCAGTCTTCCAGGAACTAGCAAACAAACCCTAGGTTATGCTGTATATTTAACTTTAGCTAGGCTTACATCCTGCTCCCTCTTTTTCTTTTTTTTCCTTGCTGATGCTATTGTTTTGGTTTTCTTTCCCTGGAATCTTATTGTTTTTAATTAAAAGAAATAGCTTCAACATATTTTTTCTCAAATAATGCTGACTATCTAAAGAATGCTAGAGTAGTTTTCATTCACTTGCTTCTAAAACTTTCATTGTAATTGGAACATGCCTTAAATCACTCCTGAAGTTCCTGTCTAGTGCTTCCCCCTTTGAATATTTTACACTATTTCTTTCATTGTTTCCTTCCTCAAGTGCTATCAGGCAGGCTTTTCAAGTTAGAAGTTGCTGTAGATAAAACGTCTTGGTGTTTCTCCGGGGAGGATTGTGTGTTGCCGTGCTTGCTCTGCCCTTGTGCTGGGGCACACCTGCAACATCAGCGAGTACCCAAGGGATCTCCTGTGGTGGGATGTGTCACAGAGCTGAGACCAGGCTGAAGACTTTCCCTCTCGCTAACATGCACATACAGAATCAAAGTGCTGCTGACATGGATCATCTAGGTCAACAGATAATCCCCACATTTTTCTTCAAAGAAAGAGACATGCTACAAGGCACCACAGAAAATATGCTGATACAGCCTGCATCAGTCATCCTGGCAGTTCCTCTAAGTGATTTCACTGGGCATTACTCATGTCCACTCTTCCATTTCTGGGCAATATCGTTAACTCAGTAATAACACATAAGTTCCATGTCAGCATCCCTTGGCACACTGACCACTGTTTCCAGTAACGCACTCCTGGCAGGTAAGCGCTTTGCAAACCCCTCTGCTCCAGTTTGATCGCATTGACTATGGTTTCCCCATCTGTTGCAGGCCAAATATGGGCAGACCTCAGTGGTACTGAAAAGATATTTGGGCCATCTAAAAACTGTTGTATTTGGTTTGACTCACTTCTTGCTTGGATTGCAGATGATATTTTCAGGCCTCTGCCCTTCTGTACTGGAATCATCATCTGCCTTTTTCATAAGTGTGAACTCTTTTGTCCAAGAGAAGCACAGTTGTCATCTCTCTATGCAAAACACACAAAGGTAACAGAGTGGTTCTAAAATATTGCAGAATTCATTTACAGAGTGATATCAAACTGTGAAGTTTGGGTAAATATGAAATGCTTAAAGAAAAAAAGCAGAGAAAATACAAAAATATCCTGAGTTTCAGCTGCAACAAAACCAAAAATAGATGAATACTTCTGCTGAAGTTCAGAAGCAGCATCTGAAGTGGATCAAACACAGGCCTGTTGGAGATATAGCTCATGCTCTTTTCAAAGCATAAGTTGTGGCTTGCATTGCTGTGAAGAAAAAACAATTAGGTAGGCTTGGTGTTTCCTTAACTGTCCCAAGGGATTTTTTGCTTGTCTACAGCTGAATTTGAGGTGTAGCTCAGAAACCCCAGCTAAGAGGTAAGGGTCATAAGGCTGAAGTAATTGCTGATTGTAGCTTGCTGAAAATGCCAAGGAGAGAGATTCTTGAAGTTACTAACAGCATTCAGTTACATTATAAGTCCACATGACTGAGTTTTGTCTAGAAGTTTCCTGACATTTCTGAACAAACGTCATAACATTAAGGACTCCGAAAATATAATTTTAAAGAAATCTGCACACTAGTGGTGCTTCTTCATTAAAACATGGAATGTTTTGTCCCCTTGTAGGGACAAAAGGTAAGTTGATAAAATAAAAAGGAGGCCATGATAGTGATTGAAGATACCAGTCACTTTCACAGAGTGCCTGACAGGATGGAACCCAGCAACAACCCAACTCTGGAAAACCTCCTGATTTATGCTGTGGACATCTGCATGCGTTTCATGATGCTAACCAAAACTCTGTGGCCTCAGAGGCAGACAAGCACCACTCCCAGCTCTGAGAGAGTCTACAGGTTCCTAGTCTGGTCCTGACCAAGAGTGGTCCAACCTAGTGTTTGAGAGCTGCTTGAGGCTCGTTGTGCTCTCCTTTGTGCAGGCAAGACAATGTTGGCTACAGCTGTCTCCTCCCCTGCTTTGCTGCTGTAGCTCAGATTGCATCCACTCTCAGGTGTTTCTTTCCCACTCCCCCAGATCCCGGATCTTTCTCCAGATTTCTGAGATGTGGGGTTTCAACCCAACCAACTGCACCTTCACTCGCTCTAAACATCCTGGCTCTTTGTGACACCCCCTGCAACTTCCAAGCAGTCAGTGCAGGAAAACACTGCAGTGGCATTGCAGTTGCTTCCCTACAAAGCCACAATTTCCTTCCTACTGCCTCTGGAAGCCACTTCATCAGCTTTGCTATGTCCCCTCTTCCACCTCCTAGGCAGGCTTC
Source organism: Ifrita kowaldi (assembly GCA_013398055.1). Classification (NCBI taxonomy): domain Eukaryota; kingdom Metazoa; phylum Chordata; class Aves; order Passeriformes; family Cinclosomatidae; genus Ifrita; species Ifrita kowaldi. The sequence continues at coordinate 16,615 of VZRS01000678.1, forward strand.
GCCTCTCAAGTTTTTGGATGAAAACAAAAATTATTTCTTCCTATCTCCTTAACACACACACAAAACAAGCGATGGTTTTATCATTTGCAACCTGTTTGACAGTTTATGTGCAACTGCACCTTCTCTAAATTAAGCACTCTTAGCTGTCTGCTGGAAAAGCCAGGTAATGTTTTCTAACTCTATGGTGGCTTTTGTTTGTCTCTGTCTTTCAGAAAGTGAGGAAGCAAATGCACGTTCCTGCCAAGGCTTCCTGAGCTTCAAGTAATTTGAGGGATTTGTCCCCCAGCTGAATCTGTTTAGTTTGAAGTGTCTTCTTTCATTGCTAACACCTTCTTCAACCTCTCCTGAAAATGCTTGCATATAAAATCACTTAACTGCACTAACAGTGCTGTTACACTGGTTTGCTTTTATGGAGGGAAAAAAGTCATTGCTCCTTGCCAAAAAGAGTTTAAATGCACTCACTCACTCTTCACAGAAATAGGGCCACTAGACCTTGTAGCTGTCCAGGAAAAGAAAATAATGCAGTAGTTTTAATGACAAATAGAAGTTAAATATCACTGTCAAAGCCATCCCTATCTCTAAAGGGATGTCTCTGGCTACAAAAATTCAACTTTTGTGACCTCTTCCCTCTGTCTTTTTTGGAGGCAAACAGCTGGTTCCAATTACCCTGCAGGAATGCCGACCCCGGGATGGTGCAGAAGTGAATGTGCCATATGAAACCTGCAGCCTTGATGAAGAAGGGAAAGGAGTGTCCTGCAAAGATCACTGAATAATGATGACTAATGACCCATTTCCTATGTACATGATCTATCTGGAGACATTATCTGATCAACTCGTGTTGTTTCAGCTTCCCTTCTAAAACAAATGTGTTTCAGAGCATAGAAGCCACTGGATTGACTCAGGGAGAACATATGTTACACTATTATATTCTTCTTAAATCTATTAAAATATCAACAAAATACAATCTTCCCCAGTTCAAAAATGACTGCCTAGAGGCAAAAATTAATCCCTTCTCTTTCTGTGTCCCCTTCCAGGCATTAAGAGTTCCCTAACGTTGTTGGCATTACCCTGTGCCACAAACAAAAAATGTCTTTAATTATGGAAGTGGAACACTAATGTCTACGTGCATTTAGCTTCTAATCTAATGTTTTTGTTTCAGACATATAGAAAAAGCTTGTGTGCCTGTCACCTGTTCTGTTTTTTGGTCAGTCATGGGTGTGTTTGTCTAATATGAGGTGCCATCCCTCCCAGTAAACCTTGCACTGTTAACCATCAGTGAAGTCACACTGAGGTGACACATTCTTAACAGCAGTGGCTCCAAACAAACACACAATTATGTAAAAGACAGCTGACCAGTGGGACATGCCACACATGTTTAATATATGTGGGAATGTACTGAACAGCCAGAAGGAAGAAAGTTAATTTTCTTTTGTCTTACATGTGAAAATGAAGGTTTTTTAGACATAAGTTGCATTACGAACCGCTAGCTTGAGTTTGTAATTGGAGAGAGAGGCTCAGGAGAGGATAAGGGAATACTTTTTCAAAACTGAATGAGTTGAAAAATTCCATTAAAGATTATTTGAAAAATAATGCAATGGCTATTTTACATCTACATGTTCATTTTTCTTGTATTCTTTCTCATGTTCAGAACAGAAGTATATATACAAATTTTAATTACCTGCAGGCATAAAAACTGCCAAGTGACATAGGAGAAAAAAATAGCAGGAGAATTTTTAAGATAAGAAAATTATGAAAAAAGGAAGATTTCTGTCTTTGCAGCTGGTAAATAAGCTAAAAGGTCATAAATCAGCTAAAGAACGGCTGAGAAATCCTTTACAAAGCTTTGTTATTTTCCCTCTGGAAGATCCAGATACCTTGGGAGGCTCCTGACAGCCTTCCCAGAGCATGGATCAGTTGGGCTCAGGTGTTTGAGCTCTGCAAACACACCCACATCCAGTTCTCCCTTATGAGGGACTTGTGCAGGAAGATCACCGGTCACATACGAGCTTAGTAATGGACAGGCATATTTCATGCATCATCATCATCATTCTGCAGTTTCAGAAAATCTGGCTCGGAAAGTCATGCTGAATCTCTCCAAAGACAGTTTTTTCTGGTTTTGTAACCATCCTGCTAAGAGAATGGTAATCTAAATATGGCCCAGACTCATAAATGTACACTGGCTCTAGGAGAAGGACACAGTTCAACGAGTGAGTTTCAGTGGATTTCTCAGTGGTTACCATGATCTGCCCTGTAAAACAACTTAAGGGGAACAGACCATCTCATTGGACTGCCAGATTTCTATTTTGAGCCATGGCATTTTATCAGCTGCCCAAGAATTTATGCAGTGTCAAACAAATGCTATCAGATCCAAGCTTTTCCATCTAGACTTCTGCCTAGCAAAGGAAAGCTATGAAATAATAATCAGTGAGAAAATGAAATGTCTTGTATTATGCCTCCAGCCCCATCCATCAAACAATACAGGAATATTACAGACACTGCTAAGAACACTGACTCAAGTTTATTACAGTGTAACTTTACCACAAGCAACAGAGGCAGAGTTGCAGTAGCTGAAACTGACTTATTATGTCCAATACCCAGAACTAATAATGTGTACAAAGTGTCCTACTACATAGATCTCTCCATTGGAGCTCATGTCCTTACCTCATAAAAGAACAAATACATCTCACAGGTAGAGTGAAGGCCAAAAATACTAATGCTAATTAAAATGGCACTCAAAGCAGACTATTACTTCATTGCTCAGGCTGAAATGCCTACTCTACAGCAGCTTCACCTCACTGGGAGGAGCACCGACCCATGCTCCTCTGGGAGGAGCAAAACTAAATTGATGGTTCTGCTTTGTCTCTTTATTGGATAATGCCAATGTAGGTTTTCACATGCACACTTTGGACCCAAGCACGACCTTGGTTTTTCCTACAGCTGAATCTGTCATCAAAAATTATCAAAACATCTTCTCAAATTTCAGATGGATTCTGCCTGTGATCTGGCCCAGGTTTACGTGAAACAGCCATTTCTGGCTCTCCAGAACATGTTTGTGGTGGAGACCTTGTCAGCATGCTCCATCGCTGGTCCCAGCAGCCAGAGGGCAGCGCCACAGAAAGGAAGGATAACCCACTCGTGACCTCACCTGTTCCTGTCTGGTGTTCCTGTTCCATGTGCGCTGCAGAAGAGACAACAGATGGGCAGAAAAGAGGAGAGGGTTTAATGTAATGCAACAGGCACAGATCTGACAATGCTGTGGTTCTGGACTGCTGTTCTTAAAAGTAATTTTTGTGGTGGTGTTCACAGTCAGCACCGAGACAGTACATAACCATTCAGAGCATAGCAGCCTGAGACTTTTACTGACTGCTTTTACCTTACCTTGGGTGAGAAAAACAGCACCAGTCCTGCTGCCCAGACCCAATGCTCCCACCATACATCTAGTCTCACAGTCTCTTGGTGCAGGATGACAGCATCCTTAAGGGAAACCGAAAGTTTTCTTCTTTTTAAGCTTTGCCATTGGGTTTACACATGATTTCCCCACAAATTCTCGTGCAATCTAGATCTGTACGCAGGGATGACAATGCTGCTCTCCTTTTGAGGGTGTTCCTCCACCCCAAAGTAAATCTCCCAGGTGTGGCTCAGAACAACCTCTGACTAGTCTCATTCTGCCCTCCTGCCCTGTATGAGGCACTTTCCTACTTTGCCAGCAGTGGTCACAGCCAGATTGCCTGGATTTGCCCACTTATCGGTAAATCTCCTGTTATTGGGGCAAAAATCTTCTGCTTTTTAACAAAAAATATTCCAACAACATTGTTTTTGGAAGCTTTTGTTCCCTGGCTTCCCTTTAAGATTATCCTGCCTCAGAGAATTCATCATTCCAGAACCCTTCTTACCCCACTGAACCTGACACGGTTTTCCCAAAAGCCAGACAGATCCCTGAGCTCAGGAAGGATGTACAGTTCATGGAAAGGAGGAGATGCTGTACGTCCGGAGTCTGAAGTCCTGGGTGAATGTCAGCAGTGGCGAGTGTGATATGATATGGGTAAATGCTTATCAACTCTCCGATCGCAGGGCTCAGTTCATGTTCAGCCCAGAAGATGTTTTTGCTGCACAAAACCGATATTGTGTAAAAAGTAGAATTGTCTTTCCACATGCATCTTGGCTAGAAAAGAATTAAACATAGTAAGAAGCATCAGCTTCTGTTGGAAATTAAATGTCATGGTGAAGAACAGTGCTTCGGTATACCAAAAAAGTGTCACAGGATACTAACTTCATCTTTATTTCTTGGCACCGCAGGTTTTTGGAATGGGGGGACGGGTTAAATTTTTTTCCCTTTCCTCCCTTTCCCCCCATTTTGGTTGTTGTTGTTGTTAATTTTGTCATGGATGGAGCTTTAAAAAATCCATTGTGATGGCAGGAAAATCCTGGTTTTGGCAAACCCAATGGCTTGACTGGGCAACACACACGTGACCCAATTTTACAGACAGCTTTGTGTCTCCTGTTTAATGGCTTGCAAATGAGTGCACATGAAGAAAAACAGAAGCCAGTGGAGTATGAGTAATCCAGCCGGGAATGCGCTTTGTTACGGGGATGCAGAGAATGCCTGCTCACAGCACACATCACCCACGGCGGCAGCCAACAGCGAGGGACTCCCCTGCCGAGGGAGGACGAAAGCTGCTTGTCACATGGGGCCCAGTGGAGGACTCACTGGTTTTGTTGGACAGAAATGAGAGCAAGGAACACAGGGAACACAGCTTTCCTCTCATCTCCTGCTCATCTTCTTGACATGCATCTTATGGGCTTTTTGAATTGTCCTTTTTTTTTCCCTGGAGGATTTTGAATTGCTTTTTCTCCCCTTGAGGACTTAGAAGGTTTTTTCGAAGTTTAGTGAAACAGTAATGGCATTTCACCCATCCTGGTTCATCCACCCTGAAGCTTAGGAGTTGTCTCGGTGCTATGGAGGCTAACCTTCATATTAGAGTGAGGGTTCAGTCTATGAGAAATTTGAGTTCTGGTTAATGCAGGATAAAACAGATGAATTTGATATCTTGCATGTATGTGGACTTTGGCATGTGTTTAGTTTTTTCAAGCTCCCAGGTTTCATGTCTAAATTTAGGCTAGAAATCCCCAAATTTTGTTACCTGAACAGTACACCATCCGCCTTATTAAAAAAAAAAAAGTTTGAAAACCAGGTGTATGCATTGATTTTTTAATTTAGATTTTCTAGATATTACTAGACTGTGGGAGAAATAACAAAAACCTTAGACTGGTGTTCTGTTTTTCTGAAATCATTATAATTCAAAAAAATACCAAAAATATCCTGGGGGCTGTTTCCAACAAGTGTCTATGCAATAGTTTAAACTTCCTGTCCCCCTATGCTTTGAGACCCAGATAAGGGCTTATATTTACATAAAGCATGAAGATGTTAAAGGAGGAAATCTGTGACTGGTCACAACATGGGTCTCTATTTTAAACTTGTCATACGTTGGCAAAGCTTGGGTGTCTAACCAGCATTCACTTCCAAGTACATTTCTGATAAGGAGAAACGGGGCGCACAGTGGGGTGTTTTTTCCCAGCATTTGTTTTAAATCCTTTTTACATATAGTGTCTTTTGTTTATGTTAATTTAACTCTGATTTTCAGAATGTTGGACTGCTTATTCAAAGGCTCTGGCAGGAAAAAGGTGGTAAGTGGTCTGCAATGAGAATTCGAGGATTGATGTCCAAAAGCCCCTTTGTCGTATTTTAGGCTTGAGATTCTCAGCTGTCTCGAGACTAAAGCTGTATTGTTAGAGTTATGTCTTGGTTTAAGACTGTGACAAGCAAAAGCCCCAAGTGTCATCAGCATCACACCTAAGGGCCATTTAATTAACACAAAAGCTCCTTCAGCACTTGTCTTTCAGTGTTTTTACATATTGAATTAATGCTGGGCTAGCAAATTTACAGCTAGGATCAGACATCAAAGCAAAATGTTAAACTGGAGTTAGAAGCAGAGAACACACAAGTAGGCAGAATTAAGCAATAGTGCAGGAGATGGTCCCCTTACTACTTTTAATCCATAAATATTTGGGGAATATTAAGATATCAAATATATTCCTCTTCCAATTTGCCTTAGGTGTGCTTCTCAGCAGAGCCCCGGATCCTCTCTGCCTGGGCCACCAAAACCAGGAAAGAGTTAGGAAGAGCCATGGGACTACTGGAAAGGTGTTAGGTGCTCAGGGTTGGGCTTCAGAGTAGGAGAATGCAGCCAGAAGAAAACACTGGCCCAGGTTCAAACACTGTCCCTGAGCTGCTTGACCTTGACTCTGTGTTTTCTGATTTTGGGGGTTTTTTTGCAGCCTTTCACTCACTTTTCCTAACAGAGCATCACCAATAATCCAGGAAAAAGCCTCACCCACGCCACAAACCTAAGAGATAAAAATATGCAGCAAGCCACATGAGATCCTAACTTAGGCTACTGTACTATTCTTAGACTTTTCTTTTCCTTCCATGTTTTTCTCCAACCCTGAACGTCAACCTTAATCACAGCCCTTGTTTTAGCAACAGTTTTACATTTGTCTGGTGACCTCTGTGAAACCCAAACCTCAATATCATCCTGTGTTGAGGATTTTTAGAAACTGAGACTCTAGTTCAGTGACATTAAAGCAGAAATCAACACTTCCTCTTCCTTCAAATACCACAACAATGCTAATTCCAACACTAGGAATACTCTAACCATGAACATTATGTCATAGATGTGAATGAACCTCCGAGTAAAATATCTTGGGCATAATGGTGATACTAACTTCCAGTGATCTTTTCTTAAATTTCTTCCAATTATCTACCTAAACCAACACCTGACACCTGACACTTGTCCAAGTCATACAATACACGTGAAATCCGGAATTAAAACTAATTTTGGGACCAAGTGGACTGCCAATAGTTCTAAACAAGATTATCTGGCAATTTTAAATGCCTTCTTTGCTTTAACTTTTTAGTGTCCTTTTCTTGACACCAATCCCATTACTCATGAAAGAAAAAAAGAGTATGTGGGCAATTTTTCTAAACATGTCTGTCTCCCCAGTTAATCAATTTTATGACGTCTAAATTCTAATTATAACCCCCTAGACATAGCTTACAGACCACTAAAGATGGAATTTTTTAAAAATAAAAGCATCCCTGTAACTGATGCCTATGTCTTTTCAGCTCCCTTTGGAAACTTGTCCTGAATGTCTTCATCAGAGATGACCACTCAGTTCTAGCTGCCTAAATCACATTAAGATGCTTGGTCATTGTACTATTTTGAACCAGAAAATATGGACCCAGGCTGATGGCAGCTCTCAGCACAGCACAGCTGATCCTTCTTGAATTTCCCAATTTCACCATACCTCTAGTTTTCCCTCATCTCCCTGACTCCTAAAAGTAGCTCCAGAAATGTGTTACAATATCAAGCTCAAAATGTCAATGTATTCCAATCTGCTTTCAGGTCCTTCCTTCCCCTGTATCCCAGGCGTGTTCTCCATACTAATCCCTCACCAGAGTTACAAGTAGTTTTATTATTAATGCTGTGTCTCTGAAGCCTGTGAAAGTTTGATCTTACCATTCCCAGTTTGCACAAAGGAAAGGAAAAATTAGGATGCCTGTGAACATTACCTATTGTTTCTTTGCCTCCTTGAAACCCTAATGCTGATCCTAGATTCTACCCTGATAATAGCTGTAGTCTGACACCACCTGTAAATGTAATACGTGTCTGTTTCTCTAGAAATACGACTACCAAGTTAATCTCATAATTAATATTGTAACATCTGAGACCCCCATATTTGAAAGAGCTCAGCAGTGTATTTTTGGTCAATTGTTTAATGTAGGAATCAATTGTTTTCCCACACTTCTCTCATTCACAGCCTCTCTTTTCATGCAGCTGGGGCTCTGTGTGAGATAATATTGCTGATGTTACCAGGTAAAACACTTATGTAAACCATGATACTCTTGGTGGGTGCTTCCTTACAGTACAGGAACTTGCACAACAGGAAAGAGCGTAGAGAATGCTGAGGCATCCTATTCATCCAGGTAGAACAAAAGGAAAGCTGTGCTGCACTTTAAGAAGGGACTCTGGTAGGAAATGCAGAATCATAAATTGCCCTTAGGTGGATACCACCAGAGACAGAAATCTGGAGATGTCCAGCAGTGACTTCTGGCTTGCTGGTCATAGTTCCCTGGGAGCCTGTGACTCTGAGAACAAAGAGTTTGGCATATGGTCTTACCATGATTAAACAAGCCACAACTCAAAAGGATTGGAACTACACAAGAAGTGTTATTTCTATAATGCATGTAATAACTTAAAATGACAAAAATTGAGGTGTTAAATATATTTTTAAACTTATCATAGATAAAAAAAGGCCTCCTCTTCTCAAACTTTCAACAAAACACTTAAAAGGATATGGCATTGAACTTTATTAATTGACCTTTACAGCCCCTGGCAAGAGGAAGATGGGAAATGATTAAAAATTTAAGGAGATCAGAAGGATTGACTTTGGAAGGATTGTTCCAGTAAGACATTTCTTTTCTCTAAAGTGCTAAAATTTTTGATTGATCCCATCCAACTCCTTGTAGTACCCACCTAAAGCTTTTGTGAATTTCACACAGGCCCCTTTATGGAGAAAAAGTGAATAAGTGCTTGTGATGGATGCTAAAAAAAGGTGGTCTTCCAGAGTTTCACATCAGGCACCAGAGAGATGATGTAGACCAGTCACAGGAAATCTCTTTCGAATGTTCTTTCCCCAAGGACAGAAGAAAAATTGCTTCCTTTTCCTATGCCCTTGTCATCCAGAGGTCAGGGAGAAAGTCTAATGAAAGGAAAGCACCCCTGGTTTGCTTGCACTTAGCTTGGTCATGTTTGGATTTGGGCTATGCAGTATGTCTTCTCTCAGGTCAATGCTAGAAAGTTCTCAGTATTGTCTGGACTATAACAGAAGCTTTTGCTTAGACAGACGGCTCATTGTGAAGAGTAATTTACAGAATATTTATACAATTTCACTTACTTCATCAGTGAGCTACAGTTCACTAACCGTTCTTAGCCACAGTGAAAAGGTTACGATATTGCCTTATGGGTGTTAAAAAATGTAACATTTTAATGGCAATATTGCTCAAAGAAGAGTTTCAATTATGATTTTTTTTTTTTTTAAATTTCCTTGGAGGTTCTCTTGTAAATCAAATTCAGGAAAAAAGAACTTTTGAATTTTTCATTTTGAAAAGATAAGCTGAAACTGAAAGAAGAGTTTACCAAATCTATAATGTTTTGAGAACAGATACATAGGAAATTTAATTCTGTATCAGAATGAAGGATTTCCTGTTGTAAGCATCTATATAGGCTAGTTTGGTAGCATGAAAAATAATCTTCCCTGGTTTATTCATTAATATGGGGAAGAGCAGATCTTGTCTTTCTACCTGTGATGAAAATAACAGCCACCAGTGTAAGAGTCTTCTCCTATTTCCATAGCATGTGGGAAAATCCACCTCCATTCTGGGTAGAACTGTTAATAAAAAATATTGCTATTCCACGTTTCTGTGAAATGGAGACTCAGGCTCCTGGAGATTCAGGTTTCCTGCACAAAGCACCCCATTGCATATGTTCAGCAGACATCTTCCCTCTAGGTTGGCAGTGGGTCTGCTGCAAGCACAACCTTCTGTTCATTTACTCTCGTAAACATCAAGCCAGTCTTGGTGCCCATCTCTGGAGGGTTTCAATGGCAGACAGACAGAAGCACCTTTATGTTTTTGGACTTCATTCTTTACCTCAGTTTGTCAAAGTCTAAGCTGTTCTTTGGGAATTTTTTTTCCTTCCTCTACTGGTCACATCAACAGAGTAACATCACTGTGCCTACTCAGCCATTTCAGGTAGATGAAGAGAGAAGGCAGGATGGCTCTGAGGCACAGTGCTTCTTTGAACACCTCAGTGCATCAGCTCCTGAGTAACAGCCCTGCTGTTTCTAGTTCAGCTGATCAGATATCCCACAGCCATTTGTAAAAGTTAAATCTGGATGAAGACTGGATTTTAAATAATTCTGTTGTTTGGGCCAATTGTAATACAAAATATTTATTGAAGCCTTATTTGTCTTCTTCTGTGCTGTGTTTATACGCATGTACTCCATGAAGCTTCAGATGCCCAATTACACAAAAGGTTCATTTCAAAAGCTGTTGGATTTTCCTTCCTCCTTTGTTGTAACATTGTATGTATTTTATGCTATTTGGTGCAGCAAATAGGTGCACCGGTACTACAAAAAGGCACTGTTCTTTCAGCTTTGAAAGGAAATGTTGTCATTGACAGCCTAGAGATATACACAGAGAGATAGCACATTTGCTAAAACAAACATCCAGCGAACTTATATATGGCTGTCATTTCAGTTAAGTACTGTGTGAGTCAGACATCTGGTCCGTGCTGGGTGCCTCTGCATAAGCTCTTTATTCAGGGGCATGAAGTGATCTCAAGGCTGTTTGCAAAGACTGTGCAGAGCAAAGCCTTGTCTTCTCCGTCTGGGATGAGAAAAGCATGCACGAGCTGAGGTTCTGTTCCTTAATGTTGTACAATACAACCCACAGGAGGTTTCTCTGAGACAATCCATACATACCTTTCTTGTTTAGATTACTATCCTCTCCAAGTAATACCATGAAAAAAAAGAACAGGAAAAGCCTACCAGTAAGGGTTTTATTCAGGAATGGAAGCTTTTTTTCTAGTGATCCCCAGAGTGGATTTCATGTGAGTGACCTTTCAGTGTTTTCAAGACAGAAACTAACAATGATAAGGACAACAGACGTACCCCTCCAAATTCACTGAAAGAACTGTTTTGATTCAAAACACTTAGGCTGCATTTATAAACCACTTACTGGGGCCTGATTTCCGTCGCTTTGATGTCAATCTGCTTAGTTTGAAACTCAATGTAAATCAAGTCCTCTTTCAACCCCAGGACACATGGGGAAGGTGCCAACAGCGAGAAGTTCTTTGTGGGCTTGTTGGGAAGAGCAGCTTCTAGACCAGGATGTGTAGAGAACTGGCCTTTGCAATTGCCCTCAGGCAAGCCTTAGCCTCCTTGTATTAAATGGCCTTTAACAACCAGAGGGCTGAACTAAGTACCAGGATGCTCCTGTCCAGGCTGCAGGTGTTTCACTGGAGAATTGTGCATAGAGAAGGAACATGTTTGCCTTGGACAATTGCAATGAGCAGCTGTTCTGCATCCTGACTGTGAACCGTCCCATGGGATGTGAAACATGGAAGGAAAAGGGGTCAGCTGAGTGACACAAGTTTCAGGGAAGCCAGTGTGTGGGGACAGAGCTCCAAATTTTGGATAGAGAAGAGGTGTAGATGAACACTAAACACGTTGAAAAATGGGTTAGACACCTTAGCTACATGTTGGCCTGGAATAACTTCTTAATGAATATTTCATGTTGTCCTGAAATGATTACATGAAGGGGAAATTCATCCAGAATGGAGAGAAATCTGAACATTCCCAGTACCAAAGATGGCACCGAAATTTAGAAAACTCATGGTGTTTTAGGGATCTTGGTTTCATAACAGAACACAAAATCCCCTAATCTCAGGAAAGCAAACATGAGTGTGGGATCAGCAGTCCTTGAGAATACTCTGTCTCAGGCCAGCATGACAACCAGAAAGCATTGCAGGGAGGCCATACCTACCCAGATCATCTGATGGGCAGTCAGCCTGAGGGAAGACCATTTGTTTCTCCCACGCTGTATTCCGTGCATGGGAAATACAGCAGTGCTCTTTTCCCAAGTACCCATGTTTAAGCTGGGATACATGCTTGCTATCATGGCAGTATCATCCTGTCATTAGAACATCTTCAGCAAACAGCTCCTCTGGTGGCTTGTAGGTAAGAATGGAGGTGAAAACCAAAGGAGTAATTTTTCTGCTTCTGTTTGCTCGAATGCATTCTTGTTGATGATGCCTTTGGTAGGGCATAAACCCTTCGTGTCTCCACGTCCACAGACCAGAAGCAAAGCTAACCGTGTCACATTTTTTGCTATTAGGCTGTTGCTGATGGCATGGAAGTACTTAAAATTTTACATTTTAATGACCATGCTCAGACCCTAACCCCCCTGATGGTAATGTTTGCCAGGTTTGTCCCTACTGTGGGAGCCCAAGATCATCCATCACATTGCAGCAATTTCCACTCCATTCACAAACCTGATCAAAAGCCCAGGGAAGTGACCACAGCCGTGACCCCATGCTCTTAAATATGAATTATGGTCTTTGTCGCCATGCCACAGATTTTCAGTATATAACCAGCGGCAGATAATTGCCTTTCAGCATGTTGGGAAGTTTTTACAAGTAAACACAACGGCCAGAAATGGATTCCTCAGTAAACTGCACCACTCTTCACCTATCCTCTTCGTGAGCTTGTGTGTTTGGATGCACAAAGGACGTCCCCATCCCTAAGGCCATTAGGTGACTCATGGTTACATTTGGTCCAGACATTAAGGAAATGAAAGCTTTTACAAGCATTATATAAGTAGCTTTAATATTTGCAAATATTCTTGTGTCAATAACAGATACTGTAACTATGTCAGTTATTTATTAACTACAGACTAATAGATTACCTATTCTAAGTAAAAACTACAGCCTATAAATCATACACAAATTGATAACTGTTAACTCTGGACCAGTATATGAGCTATATTAAAAATTATCTATTATACATCCATTTCTGTCTAATCAGGTACACTGAACAGATAACCCCTCAACAAGTTTTGTATTTAAAGTCTATAAAAACTCTCACAAGTGACAGCATTTTAAATTGTTCTCCATCATGCACCAGAAAAATTAAAAAATGGTACAGAATAGCTCTAACCACAACAAACCAAACCCCTGCATCTATTATAAATTTAAAATCCCATGCCCGTGTGTATAGATACATGAAAAACCTCTCCAGCACTACTGCACAAACTGTACCCCCAGCAATAAGCCGGTTCAAAACTTGTAGCCGATCCAGGTGCAATCTCCTTAAACCAGATGTGGGCTCCAATCAAGTGCATTTAGCACTTTGACAGTGCTTGACATTTCACGCTTGTGATGGCTAGTGTGGATGACCTTATTTTAAAGCTCAGGGTGCTCATTTCCATGTGGAAAGCACCAGCAACATCTGTGGGTGAAATGTTGTAAGAAAAAAGTGTCGTAGGTAAAGAAGTTTGACCTTTTCAGGAAATGGCACTGAGAGAGGTAATACTGAAGGACCAAAAGAGAGTGAGGTCATTGGTGCCAAAAGCACAGCATTTTATCCTGATTGATGTGGTCTTGCTGTTTTGCAGTCTTTTCCTGTTTGTTCCCATTTGTGGTTTCTTATTTCTTACTTCCATTTTTTCCTCTTAAACATCATTTTCATTGTGTACTTCTTCCAGTATTGAACACAGTGGATCTAGCCCACGAAAGCCACTCTAGGGCACTGGCTTTATACAAATAATCCCTACCTGCAGCAGCAACCTGCTGCTTCAAAATGCTGCCAAGCCCCAGAAAATCAGTGTCAGGCCCTCACCCCAATACACACTGAGTGGTTTCTTTCCTGATTGCAGAAGGAAGTGCAGGATAATTATACCGTTAGCGTTGCTGGTTTCTGTATGCTGTCCCACCATAAATAATAGGATTGATGAGGATGTCTATGAATTACTGCTTGAGAGAAGAAAGAAAAGCCTGACAGATGAATGCAAATCCTGCAACAAAGATTTTGCACCTCCACATATTTTTCAGTACTCCTGACTATTCCTAAGTTGAAGAGTGACTTTTTCCCTGGTTTGCAAACAGTACCATTGCTACATTGTGGTGACAGCTTCTGAATAAACATCTGAAATGGTAATTCATTAACGCTTCCAGCACAGCTCACTAATGACTGGGGAGTTCTGAAGTAAAAATAGGGTTTTTTTCCTTTTTCTGGCTATGCTGTTTGCCAAACCTATATTCCCAAACAGGTAGTTAAGTGTACTTCAACCAGACAGAGTCCCAAGAAACACTTACTCAACTTCACTTCCTGACATGCTCTGAACTGCTTTTAGTTCTGTATTTCTGTACAAATACACCTAGTGGCTAAATTAGAGGGTATGAGCTACAGCAAATTACATAGTCTGTTTAGACTCACAGGCCAGCTCCCATAGTTAAGGGAAGGTTTGCTTTGAAATAGTTCCAGGTTTTCTCTCCTTGGTCCGAATTTCCTTTTTCAAGCTCTCCTTTCACCTTTCTATTTATGCCTCCCTCTTCCCTTTCGGCACCTCAGCAGCACCTCTTACATTGCTGCAGGAAGCAGAATGTCTTCCATTTGAAAAAAAAGTAAAATTAAAAAAGGCATCCAGCTGCTTTCCTGTTCTACCTTCTCCCTCTGCTCTCCAGCCCTCTCCATCACCATCCTGACAACGTGCAATTCTGTTCTTTTCTCTGGAGGTCTGTTTCTGCTGCAGGCCAGCGCAGGTGCGTGTGTGGCACTTGCAGGAGGTTTGCGTTTGCAGGGGGCTCTGAGCTCGGCTGGGCTGGGCTGTGTCACCGTCAGACCCCTCAGCACTCACAGCGGGGCAGGAGGTGAGGAGGGACAGCGGAACACATGCAGGATCTCTGCTGCAGTCCAGACTCCACACACCTCCACACACAGCCTGGTGCAAGTCTCTTGGTGCATCCCTCGGTAGCAGTGCTTCCTCCGCTTGGTCACCTGCACTCGCTTAGGGTGGACTGGGGAGCCATCAATCCACTCTGTGTTCACAGTAAACGTGAAACTGCTGGCTTTTCTGAACCCCCAGTAAAAAGCTGCGTAGCAGAAATACAGAAAATGGCACTAGGAGGCCAAATTTTAGAAACACATAGTGGACATAATATGGAATTCTTATTACAGGATGCAGTAAAAATACCTGTTTTAAATGGTTGTTAGCCAGATTGACTTTAGCAGAAATGCAGATTCCATTAAAAAAACCCCAAAAACCAAAAACCAAAAAACAAACAAAAAAACCAACACAAACCAAAACCAACAAACCAAAAAAACAATAACGTTCAGTCTTCATAGCCCATTCTTTTAAAATATTTTCCCCATGACCTAATGTAGAATAAAGACATGCAAACAAATATCTTTATGCATATTGTAGTGATGGGAATTTCTCTAGAAACAGCAGGCAAAAATATTCTTATGTCATTGGGCTTTGAGACTGAGGTAAATTTTAAGATACTTTGGTTTTGCTGGTTTGCTATGCCAGAGCACTAAATGCAGTTAGAATTGTTCAAAGATGATTTTCAGTGTAGTCTTTTCCTATGGGTACCTGAGGTCCAAGCCAGTTTCATGGTTATTTAGAGCAGCCCTAAGGCAGCTCAAAGTCCCATTCTACACAGAAGTTTAAAAATCAGAGACAACAAGAAAAACCGTGGAATTTTGGCAAAATTCATTCTTATGGCACTCTCTTCTAATCAGCAGAACTTTTTCTCTCCATCTTCTGTCGAATTGTAAAGCAAGGAGACTTGAGCAGAGACATCAAGCCCAGACTGTGGGAGTCCAGCAATTGTGTGGAAGAATAAAACAAAATATAAACAACAAATAAGCAAAAAAGAATCATTGACAGTCAAACATAAAGTTATGATCTTGAATACCAGATGATGGAAATCTAGAAAGAAACTGAGAAATAAAACTAGCAGATGTGGTGGATGAATGTTAATGGTGGGAATTAATTTTGTCAAAACTGAAAGTAATGGCCCTGTTCCAAATCTACCTACCAGGACTGAAATGAGCAGTGGCACCACCAGAGCCTACACTTCACAAAATGTGAAAGGCACCTTCATCATTACAAAGAATCAAGGTGTGAAATTAGCGAAAGTCTCCAAGGAATGTTCCTAACACAATAGATGTGCACTCATGCTTGTTAATAATGGGGTTTCCGCGAGATGACTGCCAAATGGTAGCACTTCACAGCTTGCTGCCAGCTCCACACCCACAAATCTGCTACACATCTAAATGCTACCATCCACGGGGCTTCAAAATCACAGGAGTCAGCGGGATGGCGTGTGAGTGGTACCAGCTGCACCCACTAAAGGGTTGCAGCGGAAAGAAAAGTTGAGAAATTAATGATATGAAAAGCTAAATGCAAGTGTTTTATTAGCCCTGTATCTGCAGCCACATTTCTCTCTTGAAAGTTAACCCCTTCCTCACCAGCGTGGCCTTTTTCATTAAAATTATTACTTTTATTTTATTTTATTTCAATAATTAAACTGTTCTTATCTCAATCCACGGGTTTTGCCTTTTTTCTGATCCTGCTCCTCATCCCCCCAGTGGCAGCTGGCTGTAGTGAGCAAGTGACTGTGAAGTACTTAGTTGCCTGCTAGGGTTAAACATCTACCCTACCAGATGAAATTACTTTGCAATTACTTTTTAATGGCAGCCTCATAAACTGGCAGTGGTGAAAGTCCATTTTCCATTGCTTTCATAAGCATAGAGGTAGCTTTGCTGTGTCATGATGACCTGTTCAAATACTTCACCCATTGTTGTTTGTACTTACTTCAGTGTTATTTGAAAAATGAAATTTCGTTGCCTTGAGCTTGCGGACTTCTATTAAATCAGACTCCTTGATCACCTTGAAATTTACCATGGCAGGAAGCTCTTGTAGGTGAAACACGGTATTTTGCTTCACAGAATATTGTATTCTTTTAGGGCTACTAATTGCCGACAAGAGTGTCCAGAAGACCTGTAAATTCTGCTTGTGGGCACACATCCAAAACCACTCATACTTTTCTCCAGAGCAGCAAACTAACCTACGTATGTGTCTAATGGGATTACATAAAACCTGATGGGTTTAGTTCTGGGGCCTTATTCTGCCTGGGTGAGGAAGAGTATGGGGCAGCAAGCATCTGTGGCTAAGGAAACTGTGATCAGTTTGGGGAATTGACATCCTGATGTGCCTGGGAGGTACATGGGGCACTGGGGGTGTTGACACTCCCAGGTCCCTGCTCCAGGAGATTTGGAGGGGGCTGGCAGGGGGCTACACAGCTGCGCAGCCCAGTGCTGCACATCTGGGCAGGGAGATATGAAGGGCCCTGCATTCCCTTCTTTGAAGCTGACTCAAATTAAAAACATGTTGGAGACTGTGCTTCTTTTTCCATTAAAAAACACAGGTCAGAAAAAAAACACGGGGGAGAGGAAAGTGAAAGGAGAGATGGTTCCCTCCCTGTTTTCTTTGTTTACTCCCATCCCTCTCCTTCTAGGTTTTCAATGCTCTTTCCTCACTTTCTGAGATAAGTGTATTTAAAAAAGCAAGAAGTAGAAGAACAAAGATGAAAACCAGAGTTTTCTTAAAAAAAAAAAAGTTAAGAGAAATGAAAGGTTGCATTGTCTTTTTCTGAAATGGGACTGTTTTCCTGAATTTGAAGTGCTTTCATAAAACAAAGAGTTTTGGCAAAGCTGCATTTCTCAAAAATGTTTTGGACAAAAAGTTTTCATAGACTTTACTAGAAACGGAAACTTCCAACACTCATAGCTAACAGTCTCTCTCACATGACCCGTGGCAAGGGGGACAAAAGTAGAGGAATTAGGAATGAGCTGGACTCAGAGCAAAACTTGCAACAACACCCTAAAATCAGAGAGGACACTGTGGGAGAGGGATGCTGATCTGTGCTTTGGCATGCAGCCATGTGCACAGCCTCAGGACCTGCCAGCAGCAGCATCTCCCTGGAAACAGAAGTGAACTGCACCTCCATGCTCTCCTCTCTGCTGTGGAGTCTTCCGGTAATCATTGGCTGTTCTACATGCAACAGAGGAGTATGAAAAGATCCTGACTATTTCTTTTCTTCTAGTTGCGGATAAAGCCTGCACTCTAGTGGATTGTCTCTATAGGAAAGTGTAATCTATTTATTAACTTGTAGAATATAAAGACTGAATTTCCAGAAATGCTGGACTCTGTTCTAGCTTCACCTCTCAAGGACTGTGAAGACAGCAAATTCAAGCAGAAAAGTTCTTTAACCCAGTCTTATCCCCAGCACAAACCTAGGTTCTCCAGAGAACCTCAGAGTGTTGGTTCTGTCCAACACTTGTAATATGATTGCTATGCAGTTTGAAGTTCCTTTCTGGTAAATTTCCACACTGAAGTAGCAAGGCTCTCTCTTTAAGTGTCTGTTTTGAAACCAAGAATATTAATGTAACCCTTTTTGTTGACTCCACAAGGCTCTGTAACAAGTTCTACGCCACTCACTTGTGGGAGGTTCATGCCTATACTTAATGGTAAACATGTTTGGTTTTAAAAGCACTGGAGATACTAGGAGTAAACATACTCTTTGCTTTAGGCTTGTCCCTAAGTCCTGTGCCAAAACTGAGCTTAAAATATTTACTAATACAATAGGAAGCTGGAGACAGTCAAAGAAAATTTATTTTAAAATCTGAATGCCTGAGGAAACTTTGTTATACTGTCTTCTCATATTGCTGCCTGAAACTATGATGTTAAGCATGAATAAGGGGGAACAAGAGCCAAGTGTTGTACTATTAAGTATAATAAGAAATGTTTATCTGTGTGTACTTATTTTTTGTGGAAAAGAGGTAAGCAACAATACTGTTTCCATACAACAATATTGTTTCCATACTGTACGGGTCTCATGGGAAGAGGTAAAGCTAGTTCAATCTTTCAACATTTCAACCCTGGCACAACTAAAAGACATTACCAGAAATGCATATCTTGTTTGTTTGTTTGTTTGAGTGCATGTGATCACATGCTTCCCCTCTGTGCGTGACAGGAACAGTTAGATGGTTGCTGACCCCAGCAGCTTTAAAGCCTGTCATCCATTCTCATCTGAATCAAACAGAGGGTAGCTCTCCATCTCAGCTGGTTTGATGGAAAGAGGCAGCCTGTGGAAGCAAAAGAACTCTACTCATTCCTTCTTTAAGGGAAAAGGACCAACTCAGTTTGTCCCCTTACACCGGCCCCTCAGACAGAAGGGAGTTGTCAGTGAATGGTGGTTCTGAGGATCTGCATACTTGCAAAAACTAAGCAGAGGTCATGATCTATTTTTCAAGGGTTCTTTCTTACCTGGAGTCATAAGGCTTACGCTTAGATTTAGGCTTCCCTGCAGGCAGGTTATGCACAGTACTTGTCTTTCATGTAGATGTTAGGATTCCATTCAGCATGAGCTGCACAGCAGTTCTGACAGTGTTGAGGTATGAAGTTAAAATGTGTAAAGTGGAAATCATCTGAAGGAGAGGTTACTGGCAATTAGTCCTAGGTTTATGAGCTACTTCCTTCACATTACCTAAGACTGAGATTCTGCATTTGATAACAGCAGAAAGTTAAAACTTGAGACAAGTTGGACATGACCGGAAATACAAATATTAAAAATCAGGTCATGATTTTTAAATAAACATGAGTTGCTAGAGATCATGTCAGACAAAATGTGGGTCTGTGTCAACTGGGCATTCCTTTATGGCACTCAAGGTTTTGAATCTCATTTGGAAGTTCTCTAGTATTATATAGCTCATATAGTTCACTATAGAATATAGTTAATTGTGTCGAGTTCTTCTAATTCTTCTGTGGGCTTAAAGGCTATTGGAAATTTACATTTGAGGTGTCCCCACCTTGCTTTATGATATATAAACAGCTGTATTGTAACAACTCTAATAATTAGGATGATCAGTGGCTTTTGTATTTACATTTGACAGATCTCTGCCAACAGTAACGCTACCAAAACTGTAGCACAGACTAATGAAAAAAGAGAATTATAGCAGAAATGGAAATTAAGGCAGCATTTAATGGATGAAATGATGCTCTGGCTACTTATGTCATCGTGAGACTAAATACATCAGTCTGTCTTTCTTAATGATCTGGTTTCTTCTATTTAGCAGAATTTGAAAGTTCATTTGTTTTTGTAACCCAGCCTCTCTAGTATTAATTTTCTCCTGGCTCTATGGAGCCTCAGAATTATCCTGCTGACAAATGCTACCGCGATCACCTTGCGGAGTCAGGAATTCAAGGAGTGAAGTCTGGGTTTAATGTGCTTGTATCTGGCTCAGTGCAATTTCCAGTTGCTTTATGCAAAGCCAGCCATTGCTTACAATTCATCAGCCAAAAAAACAGGACCAAGAGGCACAGGCAGGTCAGTGTCCAAGAGAGACTGTGTTGTAAGTTAGAGGGGTTGAGACCATTGTCAGTCATGCTCCAGGTTCTTACCTGATAACAGAATTAGCTACCACTATGTATTTCCTCATTCTGCCAGACCCCATCAAGTAAATGTAACTGTTTAAGAAACATTTTAAGATTTATTTAACCCATATTAACATTTCCTATCCTTGACAATTTGGTTCAAAACAGGTAAAAAGATATAAATTTTCCAAAGCCAGAAATACCCTTTTCCTTTTCCTTTTCCTTTTTCCTTTTCCTTTTCCTTTTCCTTTTCCTTTTCCTTTTCCTTTTCCTTTTCCTTTTCCTTTTCCTTTTCCTTTTCCTTTTCCTTTTCCTTTTCCTTTTTTTTCCTTCCACTCGTTGCTGCCAAGTAACTACATCCAATGGTAAATGACTCACACCTGGGGTATGTGGGGTCCTTAAAATGCATTGCCATGGGGCAGGTAGACTTTAGATGTGTGGGCAAATTCACCTTTTATCTCCTTTCCTGTTTGATAAAGCTATTTTGAAGATTGTTTGTTTGATAATGCCATAAAGCTTCCAGTGGGTAATGACTCCCCATTTGAAACCAGCAAGTTTTACAGTGCTGTTCTCAAGAATCCATCATCAGACCTTTAGAATCTTCAAAAGGGATACTCCTCTGAGCCCTCTTGGAGGCTGGATGCCATCCAGCTCTGGAGATTGCTCGGTATTTCTGTTGAGCAGGAGAGGCTCCAGGGTGCTGGCCCCTGACGACACGAGGCTGGCGCGTTTCGCGCAGTAATCGACAGCAGATGGGGACGTGCTGTGGCGACCCTTTGTGAGGCTGTCTGGGGGGCTCTGCTCCAGCACGTGGCAGGGCTGGAGCAAGGCAGGGCTGAGCACTGAGTGCTGGGACTGCAAACAGGGGCGAGCACTGGAGGAGGGTATGTCCGCTCTACTTTTGCTCCCGTTCCCACCATTCCTTCCCTCCCTCTGGACAGGCCATAAGCTCCACCAGGGAACACATTACTTGCAGATGGGTATTTTCTGAAAATACCAGGGCCAAGGTAATGTACAAATTGTTACTCTTGTAGAAACCGTAAAATTGTTTTCTCCCCTGCTCTCATTAAAAAGAGCAAAATTAAGCCCCTGACAAACCTTATTTTCAGTGTAAACCAGTACAGTTTTTGATTTGAGTATTTAAATTTTACAACAAGAACTTTGGTTGAGGGGATTTTTGGTTTTTAGGGGTTTTTTTTAGAAGCATGAGCAGAAAGAATTCAATTTCGGTCAACAGCTGTTTTCTCTTGGGGAAATCCATCAGAAATTTCAAGTCAGATTGTGGTGCTTATGGATGATGCATTTCACAGAAGTAATGGGGTGGATTAAAATTTCTTATTGATATAATCCCATGTAATTGCACCCAAAATATCAGCTGAAACCACTGCTATCAGCATACTATGGGAAGAGTTTGTGGATCTCTGAATAATGTATTTTGAATTGTTTATATGCAGGCTTTAAGCACCACAGGATATTCTCTCCCCAGCCATGCAAACGATATGGTAAGGATCTTATGTCAGCTGGGACTCCAAGTATTTCTAAAATGTATTATAAAATGATATTATAATACAAATAACAGGGAAAGCTTCCATCCAGCTGGAAGGACATGTGCTGCAACAGTTGGAGACTATCTCCAAGCAGTCCCATCTGATGCAACATGACTGCCCATGAGAGACATTTCCTGGACTCTGGTCTTGTAACATAATGATCAGCTACTTATTTTCCTGAACACTGGGAAGTGCAGTATGAAGGGAGGACTGGAAATGGCGTTTTGACATTTGTGACCTTTAGCCCACTTTTTGTCAGTTTTGCAGTTTATTTTGCAGGGCATACAAACACACCACCACCAGTCCTCTGACTTCTGTTCCAGCTCTCAAGATGCTTGTTTTAAGCATAGGAAAATTCCCTATCAATCTGGCTTTCTTGGCAAATCTTGTCTCATTCTCAAAGGTAATTTTTCCCTTCCTGGGGAGAAGAAACCTTTTCCAAAAGATCAAGCATAAAACCTGTGCATGAGTACCTGCCACGTCTACAAACATAGCTTTTTGTAAGTCAGGACTTAGGTGTCTTGTGGTTCTTCCCAGGTAGCAGTGACTCCTACAAACATGCAGTGGCCAGGTCACTTGTTTTTGGTGAAGAAGTTGGCTCTGCTGTTGACTTCACAAAAGTCTGGGGGAGACTTCACAGGTACACATGAGAAAACAGAGAAATCTGGAGATATCAAAGAATTTTTGAACAGGTGATGAAAGCAGTGTGTCCTGATGCTGTTGCGAAGCAAAATTCCTGTTCTTCAAGTGGATGAGAAGAGGATGAGTGATCAGACTCAAGGCTGAGCTCCCAGGTGATGCCCATGACAGTGGTCCACAGGCAGGGCTTAAACTCTCATGGCTCTTGGACCAAGCAATGAGAGGAGATGATTAAAGATGCACCATTTTTGCTGTGACGATTTGTTTTGCTTTTTGTGCTGCTGGTTTCCTGTCCAGGAAGAAATGCCCAGTAAAGTTACATACAAGTTATATATGTACAAGAATTGTTTATTTTTTACAGTCAGGACCAACTGGAGAAAATCAGCAGCTCCCTAAAACAGCCCTGTACTTCCTCTGACTGCTTTCTCGGAGCTGCACACAAACCACAGTTTTCAGTGGAGGGGGGAGGAGGAGGAAGAGATAATCAGAAGCATATGTACACATTAACTAGAGATTTGCTGGACCTTTTTGCAAGCAACTGTTCAGGGAAGTTGCCTGGCTACGAGAGAGAGAAGAGAGATGAGAAAAAATAGACCAGCATCACTGAAGCTTAAGGACTGGCCCTTTTCCTGCTCTCCTCTACTGCACTGTGGGGCAATTTGCTACCAGGGCAGCAGCAAAACCCAGCAGCCCAGCCTGTGGCTTGATGTGGGGTGCTGCTGAGGGAATGCCATGTAATTAGTTTTTGGTGAAGAAGTCAGCTCTGCTGAGTACTTCACAACAGTCTTGCAGAACAGTTTCCTACTCAGCTTAGACTGGCTTTACACTTTCCTTTGTCTCACCACCTGCAAAAGTAGGCGAGGGCACTGGTTAATTTGTGAGAGACCAAGAGACTTAGTCAGAGGGCGGCAACTGGGACAAACATCTTTCCCTGCCTTTGATTTTAAGTCTCATTTAGAAATAAAATCTCAGGACAGGGATTATCTAGCACCATGTGCTGACACACATCTTAACACGGCATGGCTTGGGTTTCCACTGGGGATATGCGGTTTACACCTACAGCATAAACAATCACTGAAAATTTCTCCTATTACTTCCAGAGTCAAACAATGACAAGGCAAGTCTTTCCTCTCCCAGCCCTGCTGATGAGAAAACACTTCCAGCCATTGGTGACTGCCAATGAGAATGCTAAACACATCTCTCACCCTCTTTCAGGAGAGGCATTTGGTGACTTTGTTCACCAGTATTGGATCACCAGTTCACCAGTTCACCAGTTATTTGGATACCAGTCTCTTAGGTATTTTGATACTAGTTATCTGCTGAAGGAGTATTTCTCCCAATTCTCTTGGTTTTTAATGTAGAACATCTGTGTCTTCCTTCCTGAAATAGTTTGTCCTTTTCTTTCCCCCCTTAAAGTAAATCGATGAATGAAACGTCTGCTTTGTTCTTCAGTTTGGTTTGCTGCTGTCCAAAAGTTGCAGACACCTTAGCACACACAGAGCAAATAATCCCAGATTCTCTCACAGAAAAACACATGCTGGCCCATGCACATGCACAAAAAATTACAATTCATTTTAGCTGAACAGAGTGTCTCATCTTGGACTTTAGTTTCAACCACATGACCTGATGAACTGTAGATTACCTGAATCAGACAGCTTGTCTGACCAACTGTAAATAATTTTCCTGTTACTGAGAATGCCCTTGGGCCTTTGTATCTTCTCATAGAAAAAAACTGTTTCCATCTGCATGAAAATGTTGATTTTTGACAGATCTCTCCTTTGGACATAGTTTAAAGAAAACTGGTAAATATTTAGAGCATCCTGCGTTTCTCAGCTAGCAGTAGTACAATTCCAAAAGAGTCAAGATGAAAAGTTTTGGTACAAATCTTTATTTACAAAAAAAAATCATCTTATGTACTCTCCTCTGCTAAACTGAAGCCTAAGGGCAAAACCAAATTTCAGTGGAAAACAGTACTCTGCTGATTTGTTAAGACTTTGGGGCATTCTTTGAGATGTTCTTCTAGCTGATATCACAGGGGATATGAGACTGTTCATGAAAACAACAGGGGAAATGAGAGACAAGGGAGTTGTGTGCTTCTTTTATTCTTCTGCTGCTGGCTTATCTAACTTGGGGAACTACCCTGGAGTGCTTGAGAAATGCAGGGGTAAACAAAATTGACTAACTAGTGCTTTCCTTTCAACTACAGGAAAAATCCTTCTTGCCTTTTCTCAACACTACCCAAGCCTTGAGGATGAAGCCCCTACCACTAAATAAAGAGATTTTCTTCTCTTATTTAGCCTTTGTTTTTTTACCTCATCAGGCAAATTTTCAAGGAACAACCACTCCAGAGAATGAAATATCACACATCCTGAAAACATAAATAACTTTCATATTTGTAAGTCCTGATAAGATGCACAGTAAATGAAATTTTAACATGGTAACTAGTGTTTTGCTTTCCATTAATCCTTGAAGCACCTCCCTCTGGGATAGCTTTGGAATCAGAAATGCATTACTGCACATCTCATTAATACCACGTGCTTTCCCTCAGTAAAAAGTGTTTCTGTCCTAGAGGCCTCTTGGCACAGAAAACCAAGCTAGGCAGCTGTAGGAAAAGCAGCCCATGGTTTTCTACTCTCAATAGCTGCCCTCAACAGCAACTCTGAAAGTCATGGAGAGAGGGAGATTTCAGCATCAGGTTGGACACATCAGGAGATAGTTTTGTTTCATGGCTGTAGTGGTTTGGTTCAAAATATCCATTTTTTATTTACCTTCTGTGATATAAGAATTAGGAGAAGGCAAAGTACATAACCACATAACCAAGTACTGTTCACCTAAGAAGAAAATATAAATAATCAGAACCAGTGTAATAGCAGAACCACTTGCTACAAAAGAGAGTTCAGAAATTCATAGATTTTGAAGGTCAAACAGGACAACATGATCATCTTCATTTGCTTTCAGGAAGCTTGATGGACACTAACAGTAGATTAACAAAGTTCTTTTGAAGAAAATAATGTTTTCCAGTATTAAACCTATCTTGAAGACATAAAAAAGGTAACTCACTAGTCCTTATTATTGATGTCTTCATTACGTCCTGGTAACCAAGTGTTACACTTCTAGTTTTATTACGGTTTATCTCGTTAAACTAGCTAGCCCCTACCTATAATTCACCAGTGCCCATGCAGACCCTGGAAAAAGCGAGGAAATGCAAGAGGTTTCATCGACACTGAAATTAAAAGAGGCATTCAAACTATTGCACAGTTACGTGGCCTACTTCATAATTTCCTGCACAAGCTTGGAGTGGGCCCTGCAGACATGCTGTATTTCAATAGTTCCGGGAGTGGGGCACAATTAACCTTTGCTGGCTAAGAAACTGATTCCCAGAGGCATCAGCTGCTTATCTCTGAAAGCAGTGGCTGTGTACACAGAGTGCTGTGGGCATGAGGGTTCGTGTGCTGTGAGTTGTTTCCCGTCCCGGAGACTGGATGCTCAGCAGGGTTCTGTAAGAAAACTTTGGAGATCAGTTTGTCTCTGAACTGTCATGTGTGTTTAAAAAATGAAAAATAGGATCCAGAGCCCAACTAACAATCTTTTTTTTTTTTTTTGAACCTGAGGTACCTAGGCTTTTCCATGCAGGCTTATTACTTATATGAATGCTAAACTAAAGGGAGCATCACACGCTGCATATCAAAATGCTTGCTCCAGCATTTGGTCAAGGTCTCAGCAGCAAGCTTCCTAGTTGCTAAGTATTTCCTGACAGATTCAAATGGCCATAATGGTGAGCATTTGTAGAGCACATTTTAGGCAAGGCAGAGCAGAAGCACAATGTACCAGCCAGACAGTGGGTTAGTTCCTGCCAGACACAGTTGCTGAGACTCAGAACAAACTGCCTTCTGAGCTCAGCAGAGTTCAAGCTCAAGCACTCTGAATGGCAGGAAAGCATGACTCAGATGAAGTGTTCTTGTCAAATGTTGCTATGCCCAGCATTCCATACACAGTTTGTGCACCACAAGAAACAAACACTCAAGGAAGCATTGGTGATTTGGCAAGAAGTGCTAGGAAGTAGAATACTTACATATTTTTAAGCATTTTCCAAATGTTTCATATTTTTCAAGGGAAAAAAACATACAAATTTTATGTACAGATCTCTATATAGGCTGGCAATTTTGTAGTCTAGCACTGCCAATTTATTTGAGAAAAGTTATTACACTACACTAGGGTTGAGGACTTACGCATGGAAAGCACAATAGGTTTGTTGCAATATGTACTCATATAGAAGTACTTATGTACTTGTAATCTTTCCATATCTCCTCAGCACAAACCCTGACACTTGGAATTTGGTTATAAATCCAACCTCCAAGTGCTTCACCTATCACATGATGCCTGCACTAACCGGAACGAAGTGGTACTAATCCTACTTCTGCTTTTATGAAAAGCATCAGCAGAGATAATTTTGTCATCCAAAACATCTTGACTGCTGTGACAAAGGGTTGAAAAATCTAGATTAGGTTTTTGTGCTTTCAAGAGAAGTTTCAAGAGAATAATAACAGGTACAGTTCCGATGAACTAGAAAGGTTATGAAGCAACTTTATCTATCTCAGAAACCCAAAACCAATCAACAACCTTTTTCAGGGTAGGACAGAATTCACATTTGTAAACGTAACCTGTAGATTTTTGTATGTCTGAAAAAAGTATTCACATATATATCTGCAGTGACAACAAAACAATCTTGTATATGGCTTATTTTGAGTATTTAAACACTGTTGATGAAAGGTTTGCTTATGCATTAAATAGAATAGAAAAAAAAATTGCCAAAGCAACCACTTCACCACAGCAAAAATGTGTTATGATGGTAATTCTATGCTTGCTGTCCAGAGTTGTGCAAATGTCCTTCAACGTTACTCTGATGACTTGTGTATATAAATACTTTTTCTTTCTTTTTGTTTTCTGGCAGAGGTTTTCCAAAAAACAGTCTTGTGGAAGCTGTATAAGACAACTGTGTTTTTAGAAAGTCACGTTTAAGGATTTGAAAATAAATGTGCCCATCAACAGAGAAGAGAAATTTTTAGAACAGGATCTTATTCATTGTTTTGCATAGTGTATTTCCTTTTATTAGTGCTTAGGATGTTAATTGGATAACTTCTTAAAGCTGCATAAAATTCAGCCATTGTTAGCTCTGGGTTTTTTTAGTTTTCTCAAAAGCTAACATTGCTATGCATGCCTTATACCTGAAAATAAATAAAAAGCCCAGACCTGAATAGCTGAAAACCCAAAGTCTGATGTATAGCCCACAGGTAATTTGTAAAGATCAAGAGCTATAAAAGTCTGTTCCCTTACTCAGGAAAGGGCCTCTCTGAGAGTGGGCAAAGCCTGATGCAGCTTAGACAGGGGAAGTGTGTGCATGCCAAGGACCCTTAAGTCACTGTGTACTTCAAAGCTGTAACTTGACCTTCCCCAGTGACTTCTCAATAAATCAAATAAACCAGGCTGAGGCAGCAGGGGAGCCAGGACAGGCAAGTGAAAGAGATGGGGAAAAAGAAAGTGCTGTGATAATGAAATGTCCAGGAAACAAAGCTGTCCTGCTATGGCTGCCCAGTCCACAAATGTGAAATTACAGCTGTTGGCTCCAAAAGTGCTGGCGTTCTTCACTCGAGCAATCGAACTGTGCCATCCCCAAATAGAGGTAACATTCATGGAGCTTAGGAGTAATGCAAGCCATGCTGCACTTACTGCCTCACACATAATTTCTTCCCAGTCGCGTAGTCATGAGAGTTTTATTTTTTTACGTGATGCAAGCAGACGTAACACAGACACTAGCAACTTACCTTTTATTGGTGACTCCACCTCAGCCTGGATCTGCAGGAGTCCAACAACAGAGATGCAGGAGGACACAGGAGCGGCTGATAGACTTACATGAGTTTTGAAGACCTCTGTAAATTAAGACCAGATCTTGGAGTCCTACACACCTACAAGTGGAGCACTGGACTTGGATTTACAGATGACTGGTGCAAAATAAGATAGCTCATACAATGTCTGATATGATTTGCAAAGCATGGCTTGTTCAAGAGACAAGCTAGATGCTCTGGAGCAATCATGTCAAGCAGGCTTATTCATCATGCATTCATCTTTCCCCTTAGCAAATCTCAGCCTACGCCGCCACACTGCAGTGGTGCCCTGAACATAACGCTGTAATTGACAAAGCTGACCCAGGTAAATTCACTTTGTTTTCTGAAGGCTGAACCTTGCAGACCATGCAAGGGAATAACTAGTTCAAGGGGAGGTAATTTTGCAGAGACCAGCCCTACAGGATTGACTATTCTTTCCAGCTGGAAGACTAGATGAGAAAGGCTTAGTAATTCTAACTTAGGTAAAAACTAATAAGGATGTTGTGGGAAGGAGAGTCTGGGTATCATAAATACTTCTCTACTGAGTGTTAGGGAAAAGAAAAAAAGTAATGAGTGGGTAGGCAATAAA
Source organism: Ifrita kowaldi (assembly GCA_013398055.1). Lineage (NCBI taxonomy): Eukaryota > Metazoa > Chordata > Aves > Passeriformes > Cinclosomatidae > Ifrita > Ifrita kowaldi. The sequence continues at coordinate 45,394 of VZRS01000678.1, forward strand.
TTATTAAGCTATCGTTCAGCAAATCTAGACAGGGGAATTAAGACGGAAAGGAATAAAATTCTTAAGGATTTATTTTATTGACTAGTTTCCAACTTAGAAGAAGGTTAGAACTTAACCCTTCATTTTGAGGCAAGAGTTATAGCTGGTTCTGTTCCTTATAAGGGAATGCTGATGTTTGTTATTAATCATCTTCATCTTCAATGGTGTTATAAACCCTGGGAGACCTGTACAGCACAGTGATGACTGAAAAATACCAGTAGCACCTGATGAACGGCCAAAAACTCAAAAACCATTATCTGCAGCTGCATAAGGTCATTACTGCTGCTTTAGACATGAGTCCAGTTCAAGCATCCAGAGATGCAGGATCCAGGGCAGCCCCAGACAACATCCGATGTGAAGGATGGAAAGTGATACTATCAGAGAAAGTGAGCCCTGCCAGTCCATGTGCTCTCCTAATTCCAAACTCAGGTCAAAACACTTGCCCAAGAGAAATGGGCTTCTCTGGCTGCAGCCTGTGAGCTGCTGACCTAAAGCAACTGAGAAGTCACTTGAACTTTCAGCAGATGTGTTGCCTTTTAGAGATCAAAGGGATTTTGAGGGGTGGGAAGAGACCTTTTTCACTTCCTGATAGCAAATGGCAGTGGAAATCCCCTCTCTGGACATGATCTGGAAAATCTGGAAACTATCTGGAGGGTTACAAAAAACGGCCATTGGGCCTTTCCATCTTGCTTGACCACAGCTGGTTGAGATATTGTTCAGAGAGAAGGAGGCCTGGACACTCAATTTTCATAACAGTGATCCTTCTACACTTCCTCTGATGTACGTTCACCATCAGAAGACAATGCCATGTTCGTCAGTGCTTGCATATACACCTTCATGAACTAACACTGGTCTTGTTCGAGCTGCACCTTGACTCCTTGCTTCTAAACTCAGTAACCAGGGTATTTTTCTGGGAACACCTCATCCAACTGGTGGCAGAAACCCCACAATTATAATGAATCCTGCCAGTCAGTTGCAACTCTCACAGCTTTAGCAAGAGACTGCTGAGAGCGGCATGGCAAGGCTTGAGATGAGCACTGACACGCTGTAGCAAACTGTGATCAGGTCTTCTAAGAGACAATCATGCCAATCAATGCCCTTGCCTTTTCAATACAGCTCACAGTCCTTGCTCCTCCTTTGCCACCCCACTGTGACACCAGAAGGAAATTCAAGTCACACCCTGAGCCTCTAGAGAACAAAATCTGGAGAAGTAGCAAAAATCCATTTTTATGGACTTTTAAAAATAAGACACCAGATTTTGTATTGAATTTATTAAGATGTACATTCTTTTAGCTGAGTGGACACTAAATGCAGGAACTCTCAGCAGAGGAAGGGAGGTGACAGTACAGGACACTAACTTTTCAAACTTCTGGCTCAGTAATCTTCCAATCTTATTTTTAGTGCCCTTAGTTCTCATATTTGCCTGCTCTCTTCCTTCTCCACCCCGTTTTCTTTTTTCCTTACATGGGTGGCATATTGCTTTCTTCTTATATGTTCAAATATTTAAAAATGCCAAAATGATTTAGGAGCTCTTGGAAATGATTTTCTGAGAGTGCATGGGACAGTAGCTGCTAAGCAGCCACTCTCGTTTGCAAAATTGGTCTGGGAGTTTTAAGTCAGTGGTACTCATTTAGAGATGACTCTATGAACTCGTATGTAAGAAAATAATCTAGAGTTCCTGAATGGATTTGTGAAGAAAAAACAGCAAGCAACATAGGTAATAACATGGTAGGAGCTCATGTGGAAATCAGCAGAAGGGAAAGAATATTTGGTCCAATTCTACCATTCATTTCAGGGAATGATTTTTAAGTCTCACCTCAATTTTTTGACAAAAATAGTAAAACGGAAGCCTGACTTCAGTTGTTATTAGATGCCTGGCATTTTGATGGGGGCTTTCACATGGCACAGCCATCTCTATGAATCAGTACTGAAATAAAATACGGAGAATAATAGTAATTTACTAGTGATTTTGAAGGTCTAAGTAATTTTGATAGTATTGTTTCATTGAATCAAGTGTTATTTTCTTAGGCTGCTGAGAGTAGAATTTTATTTTCCAGATCTACTTGCAACTCACTGATCAAAGATAAGCTGAAGTCTAGCAAATTAAAAAAAGAGATTAAGAATAAAATAAAAAAAGAACCACTGTCTTATGCTGAAGATAGAATTTACAAATATTCTCAAAAAAATCTTTTCCCAGAAGAAAAAAGTAAAACATTGAGATTCTTTCTTTCATGCAGAAGAAGATAAACCATTGAAAAATAACTATATGAGTCTTCAATTTTAATTTAAATCCAGGTATAAATTTTAAAGCCAATCCTTAGTCAGATGAATTTATCATATTACAGCTGAATCAATGATGTGTCAAAGTACAGTGGGAACTTAGGAACCTAAATAATTTTCTAAAATAACATCTTTAAGTTTCTACTGAAGTGCTTTTCAGTCTAACTTGGATACTAGATACTAAAGAATTTTTGTGGAGTGACACAAGTTTAAATTTAGCTGCTTGTCAATGTGCTAGTAGCTCCTAACTTCTGACAAAATAAAAGGTGAAGTGGCCCTTTAAAAGAAGACCTTTAATGCCTTCCAATGTCAGGATCTGACTTACATGTGAGGAAGGCTAGAACAGCTCACCTTGCTCTCTTAAAGACATCCAGCTGTCCCAGAGGAAATGCAGTTGCTTAGGGAGCAGCCAATGCTCTGCCATGCCTTACAGGCTGCCACACAAAGGTAAAGCAACTCTTCGAGGCCAGGTTTCCCCTCTCTTTAAAGCTTCATGCTGCCATAGGTACTCTGCATTAAAAAGAAAATAAAACAGTGCTTTTTAAGTGCTGGGTTTGTACCCGGTCCTGAATATCTACAGGCCATGCTTTGTCATATGCAGTTCTGGGTGTTCAAGATGGTAACAGAGTTGGCATCAGGCCTTAGCAAAGACTGACAACATCTACCGGTTTAGTTCTGATTTTCTGTCCACTTTGTCAGCTTACTGCAGAAATGAATCAAAGCACCATGGCTACCTTAATTAAAAATGCCTTTCTCAAAACCATTTCTGTGAATAAGCAAGCTTCCTCAAAAAGTCTTTCAATGGGAAGTATACAAACACACATTCTTACACTGGGCAATGGCTTTGCTTATAATCTTTTGATCCTATTGTCCTCAGCTAATGAGAAGCAACATTCTATTCAGAAAGGGTGGCAAGGATTTATGTCATTGTCTTGTCTTGCAAAGCCCCATAAAGTTTTAAATCCTTAACCAGCTAAAAAGTGGTGACATATGTGTTCAGAACAAGTTCAGTGCTGTTTTCTGTTTTAGTGGTTGGTGTTTCCCTTTCTCTTCCTATACACAGCTTACTTTCAAAAGAATAGAGATGAAAGGCTTTTATTGACCCAAACACACAAAATAACTTTAAAGAAAATATTACCATCATCTTAGGATTTGACAATAGGTCATGAACTCCAACTTCTTATGACTCTCCTCAACAAGATCCCAGGATCCTGAAGTGCTGGCCTAGGGGAACTGTGTCCTCTCCTTTATCTCGTCTGCCACAGGCATGCAATTCTGCCTCCAATTTGAAGGTTTTATAAACATTTCTTGAGTTTCCTGACCCAGTAATTAAAAAACAGCTTGTGAATCCTATCTGAGCTGGTGTGAAGGACTTCTGAAATGATGACTCTGACAAAGAATCACCCATGGCTGTCCTCCTTGCCAGAGTAGATGCAGAATTCTCCTTGTATGCAATCTTTGGGGAAAAAGAAAAGGAAATGGGAAGGGGGAAGGGAACGGGGAGGGGAAGGAGGAAGGGAGAAGAGGGGAGGGGAAGGCAGGGCACAAAATGGAAGGACCTCTTCCCCCTTCTTCTTCACTGGCATTGCTGACTGCATTGTTGCTCCTCTCACATATTCTCACTCCTCTCTTCTTTGAGCGCAATTACATCTGAACAATAACTTCTTTTTTCTTCTTAAATAGGTTATCGCAGAGGTGTTATTGCCACCTCTGGTTGATTTGGCCTTGGCCTTTCTGTCCCTCTGCTCTAAACTCTTGAAACAAACAAAAACCCCCAAGCTCACTGTGGTCAGAGAACTCTCTAAGAAAAGGATCTTACACTTGGAACATGTACTGGAATATGGAACATGTATTGTCCTTGAGGCAAATAAGACCCCAGGAAAAAAAAAACATGAACAAACAAAACCCCACCAAGTTAAAACAAAAAAAACCCCTTGTCTTCAAAAATTCTGTTTGCTTGTCAGTGACAAATTTCTTTTCCTCAGCTACCATGTCCTGGGATAAAGTAGGCCAGGACATAAACTCTCAAACATTGTGCATTGGTTTTCAGTGACCAGGTTTTGTCAGCAGACTGGGGGGTCCAGGGTTGGCTTCTCTGAGAAGATTCTGCCAAGATGGACCTGCCACTGGTCAAAGCCAAGCCCTTTGGTGACAGTGGTAGGACCTCTGTGATAACATATTTAAGAAGAAGAAGAAAAAATTTTTTTCACGGGAACAATTACAGCCAGAGCAGAGTGAGAATATGTGAGCAGAACAGCTCTGCAGACACCCAGATCAGCGGAGAAGGAGGATAGCAGGTACTGTAGGCACCAGAGCTGAGATTCCTGTGCAGTCCATGGTGAAGACCTTTGTGAGACAGCTGTGCCCCAGCAGCCCATGGAAGACCATGGGGGAGTAGAGATCCACCTGAAGCCTGGGGAATACCTCATGCCGGAACAGGTGGACGCCCATGGACCTCCCAGAGCAGGGGGATGTGGGTAAGGAAAGGTGGGTATTCACTATTTACATGCAGAAGCCTCACAGATGGGGTTACAATACCCCAGGTGCTGTAACAGCATTGTACCCCTGTAAAAATACTTCTGCGTGGCAAGAGTGTGTGCTCTGCCACAAGCACCTACCCCCAAACAGAGACAGAGACAAAACATCAGCAAAGCAATGAATGGTGCATCAACTGCAGTGGAAAACTCGTTGCTGATGGTCCAAGAGTGCCAGAGTTTGGAATTGCTGGAAAAGCCAACAGGGACACGGACGCCTTGAGTGTTATCTCTGACTAACGGAGGGCAGTGCACCTGGTTCAGGGAAATTTTTGGTTTCATTTAAGAGCTTTTGTAGAGTTGATAGGCTTGAAAATTCATGAGTGTGATTTCAATGAAGCGATAAGTGATGAAAGCCTAAGAAAATGAGAAGCAAATGTTAATGGTTTTGGTTGTAGACCATGATGTTTTGGAGCTGAAGACAGAAAGTTTGGAGACGTCCTGTGCTTCATAATTAACTGAGGAATTTCAAACAAACGTGTACTCTTTGAGATATTTAAAAATATTACAGCCATAATTTTCCAGTAAAAAGGTTTTATTATTTGGTATTTTATTTCAGCTCAACACGATCAACGCAGTGTGACTGTAACAATAAGAAATTCACATAAAGACTGATGGACAAATGACATGAAAAATAGAAATGTTATTAACATGCTATTAATATACATAAGATGCATGAATAACTCTTCATTATTGTTACAATTGTTATAATATTGTTATAATATTGTTATAATAGTTACTATATTGGAGAGAATGAAGAATTTTGTAAAGTTCACTGCAACAGTATTAAATGTCTAGTGGGATATCTAGAGGAGGAAAAAACCAAAATGTATAAAAGGAAATTTTGGTGGAAGAACAGAAGCTTTCTTAAAGAAAAGTTGTAGACCAAGATTCTTGGTCTTAGGCCAAGAGTAAAATGGTAATGATCAAACTGGTAAACAAACTAGTAGAAAACCCAACTTTAAGATACATTCAGTGGTTTAAGATAAATGTAGTGCAAATAAGAATCCATGTCCTTATAGATAAGCAGAACTTGACAGTTTTTCCTAAAGATATCTTATTATTTTTTCATTACAACAGTGGAAATCACATCCATTTCATCAGTTTCCTTAGAAGCCACAGAAATAAAGCTCACACTTGGTATTTGCAGTTGATCTAGCTCTAGTGTTTACTGATTCTTCAGTAATATTTTTAATTAGAAAAGTAAAATTTGACAGAAAAAAACCTGTGATTGTTTCCTTTGAGAAGGAAACATTTTCAGAAGACATTATGCCCCACTGATATTGGAATGACACTGAAACAGCTTCAAAGGATTTCTCTAAATCCATTCATATCCATTCATTAGTATAAATGTCAAACCCTTGCTCATTTGTATAAGTCTCAATCATATGTCCATTTTTCACTTACAGTCACCATTACACAGCTATATCTGCGTAAAAATGATAATCCACATTACCTGACTTTGTAATACAAAGCTACTCCATCAGAAAAAAAGGGGACAGGCAGTTGGTCACATCTGTCTCCTCTTCATGTCTGTATAGGTACGATGGCCATTGGAGACACTAGGAGTCTGCTGCTTTTCCAGAAAACAGGATAATTAAGATTGCTACTGTGTAGAGTTCCCTTCTTTTTATTTTTTAATCCATTCTAGTACTTCACTGGCAATAAACTGCTAAAGAGGGAACCAAAGATCAAAGAAACTATGCAATTAAAAAAAAAAAAAAGAAGATATTTAGGAATGTGACCATTAATACTAAATAGCACTTGCACAAAGTGTATACAACAACCAGAAACAGCACAAAATTCTTCCCATCAATAGCGTATATTCAGCAATGACTTCCCATTTGGATCTACTGGATAATTTCACTAAGTTCTGAAGTGCAGAAAAATATTTGTTTCAAGACTATCACCCCTGTGCATAGCAACTTCTGGTCACAGGCCGTGAACTGAGCATGAATGGTCTCCTGCACGGGAAGCTGAGACCTCTGCCCTGGGAGCTTCAAAGAGAAGAACAAACGTTCAGCTGAAGGGAAGGCGCGTGGCTGGCAGCTGGCAGGGCTCTGTACTGAGTGGAGGATCGTTGCTGGCAGTGCAGCCACACACGAGCTCTGAAACACGAAGGGCTGTGCGAAGGGGGATGGCAGCACTCACTCGTGTCCTGTGTGGTACAGAGTTCTTCTCCAGCACAAACAGGGGCCTGCAAAGCATCCCACAGACAAAGTATCTCATCTTCTTTTGTGATACCCTTCCCTCCCATAGTCCACTCCTGCCCACGCCTCCCCCTTCCCCTTTTATTTTCCCTTGTTAAGCACAAGATTTAAACCCCTTTGAAACAGGTTGTTTTGAGATGCCAGCTCCAAGTTCCTCATGAGAAGCTTTTTACCCCTCTCCAAGGGCCAAGCAGAGGAAGGCACACATGGTTTGCTCCACAATTCTACCCCGCAACACTCACTGAAACCCGACAGAATCTGCTCTCTCACAGACAAATCCCCTTTTGCATCCCTTCGCTTAATGTGCTGAATTGCCAGCTTGTTAGGGCCTCTTTTTCCCACTTAGGTGTCTGGCACTAGCATTTCCCTGAACTTTCTAAAAAACTGGTACTAGTGCTCTGTCTGCACTCCCCACCTGCACTGGCATGTACCATGAGAAGAACCTCATGAATCCAAATAAAACACCACATTGTGGTATTAATAAACGCCACCTTGAGCACCAAACGATGACAAAGTAGTATTAACTATTTCTGTGGCCTAGGACAATTGAAAAGCACAAATGACAGCACCTTATGTCAAATACCTGCCAGGAGTCTTTGAAACTACACCAGGCCAAAACAGGTTAGTAAAAGAAAACCAAACAATATTTGCCACCTGTGAGTTGGAAAACAGAAAACATTTTTTATTAAAAAAAAAACAAACTAAAAAGCTGTAAAACCCATCAGCTGTAGTTATGCCACACAAAAGAGCTTTAAAACATGTTACTTAAGAGCAGAAAATAAAAAAGTCAAACGTTAGTTCAACATTTTAGCCCCACTATTTCTTTTTTTTGGGGGGGATAGATTTTTAGAAATAAAAAATTAAGTTAGAGCAGGGTTGGAAGGGTAAGTGAAGAAATTTCAGCTTAGTGTGATTTCAGAGGAGCTTTCTGGCATCCACAGGACAGACACCTCATTTGTAGTCTGTGCATGTATAGTTGAGCATCCTCCAGCACACTATCAACGAGGTGCCTGGTGGGGTGCCTAGGGGTCTTCCCAATACCTAACTTTGGCAGCACAGATGGATTGACCTGCTATTTACTGTTTACCTAATCACTTATGGAGTTTTTCTGTCAGACCAATGGCAGGAGTGGGGAAGAGGCACCCCATATTCACCACACTACTGCTGGAACGTGTTGTTGTGGGACTGCCCTCCTAGTCCCTAAAAGCGCATTTTGCAAATGGACTGGAAACTGAGGATCCCCTTGGTCTTGCTCAGCTGCTTGCTGGCTGATGCATAAGAAGGTTGGCTGCATTCACACAAGAGTCAGGGCACCAGTAGGGTTCATGCTCCAGGCTGTCATCTGGGTTCCCTCTCCCAGACTGCTGCCTTTTTGGCACCTGGTGCTGGAGGATGGAGGGCTGGACACAGCCCACGTGCTTCAAAGGCCTGCAATCAGAAAGCCACTCTTTTGCAGGAGGACTTCATTCCTCTCCTCCACCTTTTCCCCTGCTGCTGCAAAAGTTGCTGGCCATCACGGTGGTACAGGGTGGCAGCACGGCATCAGGGGCAAAGGCACTGCTATTCTCTCTTGATCGGTCATCTCTACCTTTCTAACTGACCGGGGCAAACAGAATTTCTGCCTGTTTCCCTCTCTGTTCTCAGCATGTGAGACTCGGCATGTAGGACGCAAAGGCATTGTGCAGTGGTCAAAATCACGTGCGGGTAAAAGGAAAATGTCATTGCATGTAACGGTACAAATGCTAAGGACAGGACATCTCTGTCAGTAAATTCTGGTGTTAGTTTTATAGTAACACCAATGCACTAATGCTCTCTATATTGACATGCTCAGATGCACAAGCTGCTTCTTCAGCTTCATCACACTCTGCCCACAGTTAGTTTAGCAGCATGGTCAATACAATGATCTCCATGGAGAGTGAAAAACCAAGTGGTCATGACCTCATCTGTCACACAACATGAAGCAACAGTCACAATCTGAAACCAACCAGCTTCCATCACAACAGAGGCAAACAGTCTTGTCAATGAGCAAGGTTACCTGGTCACACAATGGCAGGCCACTTTTCTCTCAAAGCATCAGCCAAGGCAAAAGGTTTCAGTGGAAGTTGAGCAAGCTCAAACACTGCAGCGGTGACCAGACAAAATGCTCTCTTCTGAGTTATGCAGCAAGTCTGACTGACAGGTCTAAAATGCAGGGTGGATCTCCTGACCTGGTCAGGAAGCCTATAGCTGGCCTTCAGATGGGATTATATCCTCCCTGTAATCTGATGCTGGAGCACTTTTGAATGAAGGGGAGATTTCTAGCACATCTGAAGAAACTTCTACAGTGTCTCTCAGGAAACACTGCATGTGTCCACTGTAATTTTAAGACAAAAAATACAGAGCTGATGAAGAGTCTTTCTAGTAATGGCTAATGAGGTGAAAAAATAATAGAAAGATGAAACAACAGGTTCTTACACAGATACAGACACAGAACTAAAAAGTATGCAAATTTCATTTTTCAATAGGCATTTTAACGGCAGAAATAAAAGCTTGCTAATGCAGTTTTCCACTTTTAGGTTTGCTGATCCAGAATTAATTCTATTTGATCTCTACAAGGTTTTATATATATATATATAAAAATATATATTTATATAAATAAAATATGTAATAAGTAGTTGAATGCATTAATGTTCTAGCCTCCATGGCCATCCAGAATTTCTGTTCAACTAATCCATGTCTAGTCAATGTCCGTTTCGGTGGATCCGACAAGGATTTTGTGGATGGTAAGAAAAAAACCTAGAAAATTCCAGGTAATGAATAATCAGAGCAGTAAGCAGGTATGGTGTGACAGTAGATGCAGCTCAATCACAGAAAAAAATAGGGCCAAGTCGTATCTTTTTATGAAATGCAGATTCAAGTAAACTAGACTCTATGGAAAAAGGATAGTTTAGGAAAAGGTTAAACCCAGGGCTTCAGTTCACAATTACTAAACAATGCTTACTCTCACATTACGCCAAGACTTGCCAGAAGTTTCTACAATATGTCTTTTCCCATTTAGCAATGCATCTGAAGGGAGCAGAGCAACCATGGTGGCAGCAGTAGATTCTGTCACATGAGGTGTGCCAGCTGCCCAGTGTATTCAGACGTGTTGATCCCAGCTAGACGCACACATCCCTTTTCCCTTGCTAAGAAAAGAGGATCTCACATAATGAGATGACTAATTATGGATGTGTGCATGCTTGTGGGCAAAGGCAGGAGAGTGGCACGCTGGGGAACACAGCTCAGTTAGACTCAGTGAGGCATCCTGCAGATCCCTCCTATCTTTACAGTAAGAACTTTTACATGTCTGGGGATACCATCTGAATATTGGATTGTAAACCACAAAGGAGTTCAGGGGCAATTCCAAAAGCAAATTAAAGACAGGCCAGCCTCCCCAGCCCATAGTAAAAGTGACCCTGTTTGCTGTCCATGCAGAGGTCTGTTTCACGGCCCTGCTATGCCAATGACTAACTCTGTATTTTAGACAGAGGTTAACAGTGAACACACTTTGACAAGCTGGAGACACAAGAAGTGACCTTAGAAAAAGAGTTCTGTTAAAAAATGGATTTCTTTTCTTTGCTTTCAAGAGAAACAATAGCTATTAGCTGTTATAGTAAATCACCAGTTGCTAATTTATGGAGGCTTTCAAACTCTTGATTATCTGTGTGAGTGATGGGTCCCATTGTGCAAGCTGCAAAGCACCCTGAGCCCGATCCAGCAAAGCTATTAAGCATGTGCTTCATATTAGGCATGCAAGAAAACACAGTAAGATCAACATATCTGAGTTTAGCATATGTTTAAGTGCTTTACTGGACTAAGGTCAGAGTGCACTGCAACTTGCAGAATGGACTTCTATGAGAATGTAAGTGCTTGTGTCTGAAAACAACAGGACATGAAGGAGGCCTGTTTGACACTGCAGTACATTTTCAGACATCTTAAGCTACCATTCTGTGTTCCATTTGGTGAAGAAATTCTTCTAAATTACCAGAACTACAGCTATGTATCTGCAGGTGGAGACTGAAGAATGGGATCTCCTATTCACCTGCCCTATCTACCTTTGAACTGGAGCACCAAATAAAGAAAATCAATCCAACACACAGCAGGATCTTCCTTTTCATTTTAGAGAGCCTTGACATTGTCCATGTACCATACCTAGATTTCATCTGACTTAATTGTCTTGCCAGTCAGGAATCTATATCTAGCTTCAGGAAGATGAGGAAAAAAGTATACAGTAAGAAAGGTGATAAAATAACTACACTGTCACAGCCTGATTACAACGCAAAGGAAGGGGATTGCAGCTGTTCAGCCCTCTCTTCTCCCTTCCAGCAAACATGTTGACAGATAGGTTCAATTGTATTCTTTTGGGGATTTTTTTCCTCTTTCTTTGAAAATAATTTTAACTTGACATGAGCAAACTTCTTATATTTCTACAGAATTTTCATGACCTGTGACAACTCACTCCCACTTAGTTTGCTAGAATGTGTGTTTGCAAGCACCAGCACCAAATCAAGCTCTCTTCTCTGTTAAAACCATAAACCCCTCTGAAGCAAATAGTGTTGTGCACATGCTAATTAAGTGGAGAACTGAGGCCACAATATAAGTGCCAAATAATGAGTGACTGAAGGGGGAAAGATAAAACTGCAGCTGGAAGAGGAAAGCAAACATATTATAGGTGGACAAAAAGAGATGAGTGCAAGGTCCTAGCCAGCTGCCCCCTTCTTCCTGGCTCAGGAAAGAAAATAGTTTTGAAGTCCTAAGGTCACAGACAGAGTAGAAGAGAGGGCAAGAGCCAGACCTGGAGCTGAAGCACTTCCACATTTCAAGGGGTGTTGTGGCAAAAAAATAACTGACAGATGATTGGAAGGGGAAATGAAGCACCTTAAAGGGAAATCAATGAATCAGAGGCAAATCTCTCCCTAACACTATAATATTTCACAAGCTTCGGTCCACGCAACAGGGAGTGCAAACTTTTATTTATTCTTTGTTCCAAGCACCTGCAGCAGTATTCCCCTTATTTAGTATAATTCTTGCTGTGAATCCAGTTCATCTACACATTGAAATGCCCTTTTTGTCATTATATCTTCTGTGTCTGGACATCTGGCTGCAATCTTATGCTCTATGAATGCAAGGAGTACAATGAGATAGTATTACCTGACCATTCTTATAATTTGTGGGGCAAACCTCTTACAAGCATAAATCACTGCAACTCCTGTGAAGTGAGGGAAGCAAGGCAAAGTATCTGTCCACAAGGAGTAGTTAATCAGTTTTAATGAGTGTGTTCTGTTGCAGAGGAATAAACCGTATTTATTTTTCAGTAGTGGGATAGAAGCCCTCAATAAACATTATCTTCCCCTGTTTGCCTCCCTTACTCCGCCAGCTGTCTCTAATGTGTGTGAAGCTTTGAAAAAGTTCCTGCTATTAGCCTTTGATTTCTCCCATGGCCCTGACCCCTTGGTGAAAGAAGGCATGGAACTTTGGATGAAGCTGTATCTCTTCAGCCCTATGTAACTTGAGGAATTAAAAGTAGTCACACAGCCACAGAAATGAGGAAATAAGCACTACTGACTAGAAGAATGATCTAGCTCATCTGATTCTCCCTCCTGGATAAAAAATTGCAATTCTTCCTCTTGCTCTGGCAGGACAGAAAGCCTGTCTGCATTAGATAGGGTGGTCAGGGACCAAAAGACATAATCCAGGTAGACTGGTAGTCATGAATGGGCACCAGCGCAGAAAACTGGAACAGCTGGCCTGAACTCGTGGTTAGCTTTTGATGACACCTGAAGACATACAAACAAGCAGAAATGAAGCAAAATTTACAGAAAGCATTTGCAGGGAGTAAAAATATAGAAGCGTTGAGAGGAAGCCGGGAGGAAACACTGGCCACTGACATCCTGCACATGAAGGAAAGAATTACCCATCAGGAAAAACACACTGGTATCAAGCACAAAAGTTTCACATATTGCAAAGGAATTTTAAGATGCTGCATGATAGTCCCAGGTCTGTTGGCCGCACCCTGCTGACTTTCATCTCCCTGGCTCATGAAACAGGGATGTATGTTCAGATGCCCACATTAGCTGCGCAGGAGGCAACCCTTACCTGTGCACCTAAGAAAAATGCCGCACTCTACCCTTCGTTGTGGGGTGTGACACCAAGTGATACCCACAGACACACAACAGGGGGAGATGGTGAGATCAGCTCCTTGGCTGCCTGTCACTCGAAGAGTGTGCTTTCCTATCTCCTAGTCGTATCTGGACGTATTATTACATATGCACACATACGCAATAACAATCACTGCCACGGTGTTACCCTAGAGCCTACTTTAGACGCAACAGACAAAACTGTTCCTACTAAGGGTTTCAGTACATAGATGATGAGTTAGAGGGGACCTTAAGGACTCATCTTATGTATATAGCTGCCTCATAAGGACAGAAAAATAATTCCAATAATTCTCAACAACCTAACGGATTTTTAAATATTTCCAGTGAGTGGAGAGAGACAGTGTGACTCCTAGTCCAGTCAATCCCTAGGTCCACTCTCCACCCTTATAATTATAATGTCATTTCTCATGCTGAACCTGAGTCTTGTTTCTTCCTGTTTTTTCTAAACATCTGTAGTAGAAGGGACAGCAAATAATCCCCCTTGTCTATGCAGAAGTCTTTCACAGATTAGAGTATGGCTTTCTTCCCCCTCTACTATCTTGCAGACTAAATAACTGTTGTTTGGGTAGCTCTCTTTCATCAGCTACATTTTCCAGTTTGTTCTCATTGGCCTCCTCCAAACTTTCCAAATGATCGAAATTCTTTTCCAGACTTTTCCAACAATGTGACAAAGACAAGACATAACTATGGAGTTTTGACCTTGGAGCAGGCGAGTTAATGTTATCTTCTACTCAAGGCAGTTAGGATACCTGTTTTTCTCCTCTGAGCTTTACTACTGATTATTTTATTCTTAAACAAATTCCTTCACCATTGGCCATCTACAGCAGACTGTATGACTTCTTTATCTAGACTTTTAACTTTCCTGGAGAGGAGCTTTTTGTCTGTACAATGCCTTTCAGTTCTTGCCTGAAGTATCTCAAAAATAATTTATAAAATAATTGGACATAATATTTTTGGCCTCCTTTTTTTCCCCCAGATTTACCAGAAGTTAAGGCCATAATCTTCAATGCTGTGTCTATCACATTAATTTAAATATTTCTTATCCATACATAATGTCATTTTTTGGCTCTGGTAAAACCTCTTAAATTCTGTTTTCTCAACTGAGATCTCTATGTTCAAATTGAGACAGAAAATATGCAGCAGGGCAGTCCTAAGGTGTTCAATTAGCTATTCAGTTTTCAATAAAATAACTCTATAGGCTGAATTTTTATGATTTCCCTTGAGAATCTGGCACTTGTCTCTTAGACTCAAGTGCACAGGTGGGCTACGGTGCAGATGTGTTGTCTACAAACATGATGATGCTCTGAGGGTAAATAAGCAATGGTCCCACACTCCCCACAATCTTTTTTCTTCCTCATTCACCAAACACCTTTGGAAAGTCCCATAGTACAATTCTCCCCTCTGCACTGACAAACTCCCTGTTTCTACCTCCCTTGAAGCTTCCCAAGGGTGTTACAGAACAGCCACTTTCATTTAGGCCTGCTGTTCTCTTAGACCTGAGAGCTGATGCAGCTGGTACTGCATCCAGGCTCTGCTGGACTTCCAGCTTGACATGGAGCAACTTAAGACTCTAGGATGAGAAGGAGCTGGCTTCACAATTGCAATCACAATCACAATTACTGTAAAAAGTAGCCTCAACACTGAATCCCTGTGGTATATCTGTCTTACCGTTCAGTGTTTCATCCACAGGTAAAGCATTTTAAATATTTGTGGGGAGTAGATGAGATATAAAGAAACAAATTGATCTGTCATCAACTACTGGAAACTTCAACTGCTAACCCAAAAAGGAAAGCACATTTTTCAAAATTAAATCAAAATGTATTTTGAGACATGACTTCACTTTCCTCTTGCTGAAGAGACATGAAACAGACAATCTTCTGTATTTTGTGCCATACCTACAGTTAGGGTGAAGCTGATGTCTGCAGAGAGGAGTTGGAATGAGATATATGCATCTGGTACAACTTGATTGAACTTAGTCATTGCAAACTTTTATTACACACTGCAACAGAACTTTACTCCTCTAAAAGATAAAATAAATAACAGCTTTTTTAAAAAGGACCCATCTTTTCCTCATTTTCTTCAAGATTTTGACATCATACACAAACACCTACTGGTCCTAATTCATAGCACAAAAACAGGGTTATCTAAATATTAGGAGACAGTAATGATTAATGCATTCTTTCACCACATCTTTTCCCAGCAACATGCATTGAATATCACACAAAGTGATTTAAAGATGTGTAATCACATATTAAAATATACCACCATTTACTCTGCTTCAGAGTCTCTACAGAAACAAACCTGGACTGTGAGAAGCGCCAGAACAGGTGTAAGTCTACCAGAGCAACAAAGCGGGACAAGCTTCCTCTGATCAGTCTACAGATGGAATTGCTCTCTCACACTCCCACTTTTCCACCTAGGATCACGGTGATCTCACCAGGGAAGAAGCCTGGAAAATTCAGTCTGTTTTTCTTTTTTTTTTTTTTCCAGTACTGTGCAAGGACAGCAAGGGGAAAATTCTGGAGAAATAGCAACCGTGTGTGAGCCAATGGTCTGCTTTGCACAAAGCATGTGTAATTCTTTCCCTCTACTATTCGCACACTAATTCCCCAGCCACAGCCTTGTATTCTCCCACATCATCATGAGGGGAATGATTGCAACAGATTTCAACAGTCTAGTAGCCAACGGAGCGACCGGCAGTACTGGGGAAAATGTAAGCCGAGAAGATAGACTGGCCAAGTAATGAAAAAAAAAGGCAAGCTGTGAGATATATTACTGGAATCCAGACAAGAAAAATGTCTGTTCTGGCACCACTACAACCAAACAACAATAACAGGTTATGACCCACACTGTACTTGGGGAATTAGGCACAGAGCCTTTGCATTCAGCCTTCTCACAGGGGTATGAGGTAAGGTCATGCCGTGCTGGTTCACAACCTTCTGTAACTCATCATATCATGGAATACAAATTGGCACATGGAGAGAAAGAAAAGGGGAAACGAACGGAAACTCTGGGGAGGGTGTTCCCATCCATCCCTCTCATACCTGGACGAAGTTCTTCAGCCACACTCTTGGACATTCCTCATCTATTTTATTTCTGTTAAGAGTGTACTGTATTGTTAACATGTCTTGTTTCATTGAAGCTGGTGAGGGAAGGACTAAACATCTGGAGTTTTGGGCAGCAGTTTTGCAACACTTGTTGTTTGAAGAAACACTGTTTTCAGTTATCTCTGCATTGTCGTGTCAAATCCTGGCCATATTTAAACACTTTTTCTTCCCTGTTGACTGAAAAGATGTACTCTTTTCTTTCTTTTCTTTCTTTCTTTTCTTTCTTTCTTTTCTTTCTTTCTTTTCTTTCTTTCTTTTCTTTCTTTCTTTTCTTTCTTTCTTTTCTTTCTTTCTTTTCTTTCTTTCTTTTCTTTCTTTCTTTTCTTTCTTTCTTTTCTTTTTTCTTTCTTCTTTTTTTCTTTTTTCTTTCTTTCTTTCTTTCTTTTTCTTTCTTTCTCTCTTTCTCTCTTTCTCCCTTTCTCTCTCCTTTCTCTCTTTTTCTCTCTTTCTCTCTTTCTCTCTTTCTTCTCTTAAAATGCATATTTGTACATACATATATGAAGGGAAAACATTCTGAATTTTTAAGCTCTGAAAGCTTAACTGTCATACATTTTTTGCAAAAGATACGTATTAGAAACTACTACAGCTCTCTTCTTGTTTGTTTGTTTGGCAGGTTTGTTGTTATTGTTTTTCCCCACAGCATGAAAATCAGTAGTTGGACCAATTTTTATTAATCGGAAATCTACACTATTAATTTACTGTACAGGAACTCAATCACAGAGCATTGTTTTTAAAGCATGCTCCTGTTTTTGTATGTGACACAGCTCTACGCAGGCAGTCAGTGTGATACGCAGAGAGGGTTTACACTCAGCTCCAAGTAAAAAAACAGGTAATGTTTAAGTACGACACAGACATTATCCAAGCCCTATGCAAAGGATTTTTGAATTCACATGCAAGTGGGAATTTAACCTAGGAAGAAATCTTAGATATTGAGGTGTTATGCCCTTAAACCATAACATAGACAAGATGACACACAGAAGAATATAAGCTTGAAATTTCACTATCAGGTGAAGATTTTTCAGTGTGTCTTCCTAATAAAGCACAGTCTGATTCCCTCTCCTCACAAATACACACACAAGCATCTTTTTGAGAATGTTACTATTTTAGGAAGGATGGTTCATTTATTTTAGTCTCTGTTTTGATATTTTTCTAAAAATGTCTACTTTTGGAAACTCCTATAATGCCACATGTTTTCCAGAGTTTGCAGCTGGGGAGTGTCAGGAGGCGTAGTCTGCCATGAAACAGGCATCACAAGTAAAAAAAAAAAAAAACTAAACCCAAACAAAAAACCTCACCAAAACAAAAAAGAATCAAGTCCCCCACAGAGGAAAAATTATTTCCTTAATGTGAAAGCACTGGAAATATTTGGCCCATGGTTTCTTCTCCTCCTCTGGTACCATGAAGCCCAGGGAAGCAGAAATCTAATAATCATTTCTTCTTAATGGGAACTTTCTCTCAGGTCCAGAAGGTTCAGCACCCAACATTTTCCACCTGAATGCCTGCTAAGATGAGCAGTGTCTACTCTCTGTTGAAATAGCTCTGCTGACATACTCCTGTGCTATGGAAATCATACCCTTGTCAGTCTGGATTTCAAATGGGACAGGCTGCAACATTTTCCTGACCTGTATCCTACTGTACACTACATCCCACTGAAACTGTGAGAGCTCATCACAAAAGATCCATCCATTTCTGAGGATTAGTGACAGAAGTAACTCCTTACTCTTTTACATTTTCTTGCACTGAAGATTGGCTTTGACCCAATAAACATGAAAAGCCTCAAATCCTTTAATTAATTCATCAGAATTTAAGAGAAGGCTGGATGAAAAGATGTGTGTGAAAGGATGGCTACAGCAATATTCACTTCAGTTAAAATAATTCTAAATATCTTGATGCCTTAGGTTTTAACTTTTGTATTTTTCAAATCCTGTACTGCCTAGTGTGTAACTCTGAAGCTTCTTGTAGCCTGTTAACTTCTGCTCTCTCATGCTGGTTAGACATAACAAGCCTCTCCAACCTTGCTCTCCAAGGACACCCAGATTGTCCCAGGCCCAAAATGTGTAAACTAACATCTTAAGAAGGGGGGTCCACCTTGGCTGTAGCCTTTTTGACAGCCCAGGGTGTACCTTAAAGGCCCTTCAAATAAATATCTGCCTTTATTCCCTTATTCTTGCCTAGTCTCTGTCTTTAGGTGACCACTCCAGGCATCAGTTTACCTGTGTTTCTTGTTTTTTGGTGGTTACACCAGTGAGGGCTCTCTCTCCATGCTCAAATGAAAAAGCAGGTCAGCTATAACGCCCTCTGCTTTGCTGGAAAAAGCACTTCAGTTTTCTCTCATCTGTGAAATCATCAAATTGCAAAAGAAGTAAGTGAAACCCAAGTATGTGTTTTACTGACAAATAACCACAAATATTAGTGGTGAGGTACCCCAGCTGACCTGATAATTTGCTCTAGGTGATACCAGGGTCTTTGTTTTCCCCTTTCTTCTCCATCTCTCCTCTGTTGTGATTGGTAGATGTCTCACGCAAAACTGACCCTGGAGTTGCTGGAGGACACTGAAGAATATGTGCAAATTGTACTAAAACTTCAACTGCGCATATGCATTGTTTTCTTTGAAGAGTTCAATGCTTACTACTATGCATACCTAACTAGTGATAGGTTTGGAATTTTCTTCTGCAAAGTTTAAGTAGAAGTGCTCCTAAAATAACTGACGATGTAGGTTGTCAGAGTTGCTTTCTATCTTCATCCTGGGAGTCCTCCCACCCCTCTGTGAAATAGGGCATCTTCTGTGGAGTCTCTCATTTGCTAAAGTGTCTCTATTCAACATAGATAATAAATATCAAGAAGGACTTCAGCTTAGCATAAAAGCCACCCTGCATTTTCAGTATGAGGCATGTTTTGAAGTCCACAAAAAGATAGAGAAAATCTTCTTATGAGCATGGAATGATTTGCATTAGTTTTGAATCAACCTTTAAAAACATAAGATTGACTTTAAAAAATCCCGAGCTATGCCTTTTGGATTGGTAAGTTGATACCAATAACAGCAGTAAGGCTGAAGTTTAGCAACAGGTAAGTACACCTTTGCCTGAAAAAGACAGTGTAAAACATTCTCCACCCTCATTCAAACAAGCTGGTTTGACTTTGAGATTACTTTATAACCAACCAGTAGGAATTATCCACAAAGCCCAGACATCACAGATACGGAGATGAAGAAAAGTAGTCTGTAGTTCTTCTCTCAAAAGTTAAAAAAGGGAGTAGGATCCAATGGAAAATAAGCGAGTTTTTCAAGAAAGAGTAAAAAAGCTATTCCAGGGCCCCACATGACTTTGTACTCTCATATCTGGGAGAAAAAGGGTGCAGAGAGTCCTTCTCTGAGGACTCTTGACTTCACTCTTTAGGAGACAAAAGTACTAAAAGAAATACTGAAGCTGAAGGTAGAACTCCATTGCAGACATACAGCAAGGAAGGCATTAAAAAACATTGATCAGTATTTAATATAAAAACTATGCCATTTTCTGCATTATGCGTCAGTCATTCTCCAAACCATGAGTACAACTGGACTTGGTTAATATTCAAGTACAGTGAGAAATTGTATGGCCAAAAAAAAATTGTATTGCAAAATCTGTATCTTTCTTTTTTTTTTCTTTGAAATGAACAAATACCTGAGAACAAACAGTACTTCTGCTGCCAGTCACTGTGCAAATGAGTTTTGGTGCTTAGTACACCATCTTACACAGTCTGTAAGAGATCAGGTAATAGTAACATTTACACGTAAAAGTAAATAAAACATTACATTCCCACCTGAAGTGGCCCTGACTTAAGTTTCCAGAAACCAGTCTCGCAAGATCAACAAACTTTCTGCCAACCTTCCCTTTACTTACCTTTTTTCTTCAGAATTCATTTTTTTAAAATAAAATTGCTCTTTTGTTTTCAGCCTCTTCCACTCAGTTCTCCCAGTTTCACTCACTCCAGGCTGTTCTCTTTTCCTGTGTTCTTTCAGTCACAACAAGCCTCCACATTTATAACTTTTCCCAAGTGCAGTGTTGAATGCTCTGTTTTGAAGCATTGGAACAATGCTAACAATTTTCATGTTGTTAATACCAGGCATGACAGTAGCTGGCATTCCAATATTTGCAAATTGATGGCAACAGAGCATAAGAGCCATAAGATTTCTGAGCCCATGGATCCCTCGTCTTCCTGTGACTAATTGTGCAAAGAGTTATACAAGACACTTTATTTTGAAAAAGCCTAAAACTCAGTGGGACTACTTGCGTGTGAAAACTGAAGTATGTATTCTAAAGAGGATCACCGCCATATTCTCTCTTAAAAATGTGTTTTCTTTGGATATATATACTTGGCTTGATTGTAACACTTTTAGGCGTGACAGAAGTACAGTGAAAATAGAGAATGATATAATAGCTTGAAAAGCATTTAAGAAAACAGAGCATTCAAAACAAATCAGTGTAAACTAACAAAAGCTGGGAAGGCTCATGAGCCATCCAGGCACGGATTTCATCCTGATCTGAAAGATGGCTAAAGCTTTCCTCTGGTTCCAATTTTTTTCCCATTTGTTTGATGGGGGACCAAATTAAAAAATTGGTGGCCTGTAGGTTAAAAAATAGAAGATCAAATATATTTGAATAATTTTTGTTTAGCTCATTCCTGCCTCGGTTTTCAAAATAAATAGTGTGAAGGTATGACATACATGTGGAACAGGAACAAATAATATTCAGAACTTGCCAGAAAAGCTTAGTTATTTTCAAAGTAAAAACAAACAAACAAACAAACATATATATACACACACATACACACACCAAAAAAAAAAGAAAAAAGGTGCAGGGACTGTGATTTGGCAGTGTTTACATGGCTCGGAGCCCCTTCACCCCCGGCAGCCCATATGACATCCCTTGTACCCGGGGGGCCGCTCCTCCGCCGGCTGTCAGCACGCGCACACCTCCTCACTCCAGCTCCGCTAACAGCAGTCTCCAAGCTCAAGCAATATTTTTCTGCCTTTCCCCTTTCATCTGCTTTCCAAAGTAGGCAGACAATGCAATTGCCTAAGTCTTATTTCCTTCAGAAGCAAAGCTAAGAAAGACTGCCCTCTGTGCAGAGTGGCTTGTCGATACATAAGCACAATGGGAAATAAGCAAGCCACCATCTGGGACAAACTTATTAGCATTTGACAGGGAAGAAACTAGTGTAATTCTACAGATATTAGCCATTTGCAAATCTTTTCAGGTCATATTGTTACGTGGTGTAAATATCCATTAATTCTAACGTAGCTGTTAATTTATGTTAATTTTAATATAGCTGTGGTATTTACAATAACAGCTGGTCCAAGTATTAGAGTTTAGCAACAACCCTTTTCACTTATTTTTAAAATTTTCCATGTAAAGATATTGACCAGAGGAAGTTTTCTAGTAAATTTTTAAAGGTCTTAAAAAGGGTTAAATTTTCCAGACAAATTCTAAAGCTTTTCCATATGGAGGCCTAGCTGTTAAAGATCAAATCATAAAAGAGTGTCAACTTAGTTTTCAGAGAATTTTTCTCTCTAAGTGAAAGTATGATGCCAAGTCACAGACCAATAGATTTTTCTTTGTTTAGATTGTACTTTGTTTTATATACCATATAAACTAATTAGTAAAATGTGCCTTTGTACTCACTTTCTTTGCCTTGACATTGCAGCAGAACTGCACCAAGTGATCTTAATAGAAATTCTGAAGCAAACCTTCATTTCTATCCTTTCTCAATTTTCCTATTTGTTATGTTTTATTACTTAAACTGTACCATGTGTCTTTTACATACACAGTATTCCATTGAACAAGATTTAGTTAAGGACAACTACTTTTTTTCCTGAAAATGGGGGGCTTGTTTAGTTAGCATTTAAAATATAATTAGGTAAATTTTATAAAAGAATTGTCAAAAATAATTCTCTAACTTTTGCTTTTGAAAAACACCATTTTTGAAGCCTGACAAAACTTTTTAGTCCTCTCATGTAAAAAAAAAAAGTAAAGAAAAGAATGGTTCTCGAAATCTGAGTAGATGAGCTTGTTTGACATTATTTGGAATGAATGAACAGCTATTTGGCTGGCACATAGTTTTCTACTGTGTCCTTAGGACATCCAATATTTTTAATAGATTCCACAGTTGAGGATTTAGGCAGCAGAAGGAAAGGTAAACCTTGGAAAATAATAAGAGAAGTAAGTTTTATGTTACAAATCTCTGAATCACTTTTTTTCCCCTCCAGTGAGAAAGCAGCTGCAAATGTATATTCCTATAAAAATAAACTAATTTCTATACAATTATATAATATCAGACATAAACAAGGGCATCAGTGATAAATTCCTCCACTGCCTTTTTTTGTCACAGAAAAACATGTGGGTGCAACACCCAATTTTCAGTTGGATTTATTATTAAAGCTTAGTATGTTCCCTCAAAACTTGAAAAAGTGGACACTCTTCCCTTTTATGCATGAAAGCAATGTGTGTATGTATGTGTGTCTTCTACTTCACAAGCTCAAACTGGAAAACATGACCCATCTGCAATTTGGTGGCTCAGAACATAAATAAACTCACTCAGGACGTACTATATTGTTATAAGATTTGAGATTTAAGCCACTTTTAGATTTGTGCAGGGCCTGAAACCTGCTTGGGCTGGCGAAACTACAAGAAAAGTAACTCTGATAAATGAGGCCACCAGGGTTTACCAATGCCTAATCTAAGAAAAAGAACTTTGTTTACTGCATCCCTCCTACTTGAGATGCCCATTAAATGGGTTTCCCTTCATTTATTATGTAAATATACTTCCCCACATTTTTTTTTAAAGTTTCCCACTACACTGAGTCATGGGTTATTAAATTTCTAATGCTTCTAACATTTTCTCTCACCTTACCATGCACATAAATACAGCTTTTACACAGTAGTGTAAAGTTTATACACTTCCCAGCTCATCTGCACATACTCTCTAATAAGAGATCTAATAAGATCCAGTACTCAATATAAAAACCACTGGCCACAAAGCCAACCTTTCCCTTCACTTTTTTTTTTTTTTTTTTTATTGTACGACTG